>QNTS01002228.1:205751-219587 GCA_003317085.1 Hucho hucho
TGTGCTTATAGTTCCGACCATGCAGTAGTATCTAACAAGTAATCTAACAATTTCACAACAACTACCTTATACACACAAGTGTAAAGGATTGAATACGAGTATGTACATATAAATATATGGATGAGCGATGGCTGACCGGCATAGGCAAGATGCAGTAGATGGTATATAGTACAGTATATACATGTGAGATGAGTAGTGTAGGATATGTAAACATTATATAAATGGCATTGTTTAAAGTGGCTAGTGATACATTTATTACATCCACTTTTTAATTACTACAGTGGCTAGAGATTTGAGTCGATGGCCGAACGGCATAGGCAAGATTCAATAGATGGTATAGAGTACAGTGTATACATTTGATATGAGTAATGTCGGATATGTAAACATTATATACACAATTGTTTAAAGTGGTTAGTGATAAATTTGTTACATCCAATTTTCTATTATGTAAAGTGGCTAGAGATTTGAGTCAGTATGTTGGCAGCAGCCACTCAATGTTGGCTGTTTAACAGTCTGATGGCCTTGAGATAGAAGCTGTTTTTCAGTCTCTCGGCCCCAGCTTTGATGCACCTGTACTGACCTCACCTTCTGGATGATAGTGGGGTGAACAGGCGGTGGTTGATGGCCTTCCTGTGACATCAGGTGGTGTAGGTGTCCTGGAGGGCAGATAGTTTACCCCCGGTGATGCGTTGTGCAGTCCTCACTACCCTCTGGAGAGCCTTCCGGTTGTGGGCGGAGCAGTTGCTGTACCAGGCAACTGGGAACAGACGTCATTTCAACGTCTAGTTTTGATTTGCATTTGGTTGACTTGTCAACTAATCTGAATTCAACATGAAATCAACATAAAATGTCACCATGTTATTGGATTTAGGTTAAAAGTCTAGTGAAAAAAATGACTAAATGCCCTTATGTTGATGACTTTTTGCAAGTTTTCCACACTGATTCAATGTCATGTTGATTCAACCAATTTTTGCCCAGTGGGAAGAGTCATGATCTACTATAATTGAATCCCGCCATTTGGGATAGTGAATATATCTCTGAACAAAGTGGAATAGTGCAAAGGAATATACAGAGTTGCGTGGGTAAGTGAAGGGTGGTTGTTGTGTGTGTGTGCGTGTGTTTGCATGTGATAGTGTCTGCATGTGTGTGTATGTGTTGGGTGTGAGCGGCTCCCATCCAGCCAGTCAATGGACTATTTTCAACGGGCTTCTGTTTTGAAGATAGTTTCTTAGGAAACAGAATAATAGAGGCAAGTAGAGGAACCTGTCAAACATTGAAGAGCACACTGAGCCAATGCAGGATATAGACAGAACAAGTGATATCTTGTTAAAATCACTTTTTGTTAAGTTCTTCCAAGATGTGGTATTTCTGCTTTCCAATGACATAGTTTAATGTGATTGCTGGGTACTAAACTGTTTCTGGGAGTTGAAACACTTCAGATAGCTCTCCTCTGGTCCTGTTTAACCTCAACCCACAGAGTTAACCTTTGAGTGGTGGTTTGAGCAGGTTGGATAAGCCTACCTGATGTTAAGGTGGCCCCCTGGGACAAAGTAACTTATATTGGAGATCTACATCACAACATACAATAGTTGAAATGTAAAGATAAAACATTTAATTTCACAAAGCTAAAAAGTTTTACAGATCGTAATTTTGGTTTAGAGTTTGGCCTCTTTCCTTCTCATTCCTTGGGAAAATTGTGAAATCATGAGACTTGTTTGAGCCAGGGTTACCTCCAAATATCCATGGCTTAGCTCAACTTGTACATTGGCTAGCATGTTGTGTTTGTGAATGTTTAAGATGGTCCCACTTGAGATATCTATCACCGCTTCCCTCCCTCGTCATTGGCCTCAGCGCTGTATGAAGTGTGATGTATAAAGACCCTGGTAATGGAAGTGCTGGCTCAGCCTGCAAAACATTGTTGGAACCTCTCAATCTGAGAGGGTTTGTGACTGTCATACTCACATGTATCATCAGGGGCATCACAGCTCTGTCTCCTGAATCCAGTTCCACACAATTTCACCAGTGTCCCCAGATTGCTGTTTCCAATTATAACTGTTAGGTCTCTCTTCTTGTGTTCTGAGGCTTTCTTGAGGTCTGTATTGTGAGCTTTCAAGTGGAATAAACCAAAGTCTGACTGAGCAGTTCCAGTCGTTTAAAGATGAAGACCTGCAGTAAGCAGGATTTACCATGGTCACATTTGTCAAAGTCAGGGGTCATTTTCCCAAATGTCTACGGTTAACGTCATTATTCTTTAGGTATAGGCTTTACCATGTTATCCTCAAAGATTCACTATGGCGAATGTAAAACCTTGAAGTTTTCAACAAAAATAACAAACAGTGATGGCGTATCCTTGGGAGGACGTAGGTCATTAAAATACAGGGAAAAAACTAATACAGTTCCCACATGCTTGCAATCAACCATCAGAAACTAGGAAGGTCCGTTTTCCATTACCGAATCGAAGGGAGGCCATGAGAAGTCGGGTTTGGCCAAAACCAAAGGAATGAACTGTACATGGCACACTGACTTTCACTCAGTGCTGAGAACCCATTTGCACTCTTGCAATCCATCCTTTGTGCTAGTAACTACTGTGTGGAATAAAATAGGACTGAAAAAACTTTCAACTGGAGGAGCTTCAGACATTGGTACTTGCCAAAGACATAAGACAATGGGTTACGAACATAATGGGACGCCTACGCAAAGACACTGATGTTGTGTAGAAAAGGAATTGCATTCTGGTGGACTCTCATCCGCAGTCTGTCAGTATTATGTCAGGCTCACATATCCGTCCAGGGAGGTCTACCGTTTTCCACTCAAATTCCAAGCATTCCATTTATTGTGTTTAGTTGTTGGGTAGCTGTGGTCGCAAATAAAAAACATCTGATTTCACATTTAAGAGGTAGAGCTATACTGGCAGATCAACGGGGCAGCTGAGAGATTGTAGCAGACTTGTTTGGTGATTTCGAGGGAGATCGGTTGACCCGTGTGGGTCCGTGGTCTCAGGTATGTGCTTAAAAATAGTCATTTTTAGGAAAGCCAAATAATCAATGACGCAATGATGATGAGAATGACAGAGTTCTGGTTCGGGCTCTCTGAAAGCCTTACACCAGCAAGCCAACGTTCCAACACAATCAGAAGGAAGAAGTAAAGGAAAATCTTGGATTATTATTTGCATGAGTATTAAAAGTCATGTTTGAAGCCCCAATTGATGCCAAGGAAATAGTAAGGGACATATTTATCAATCTTATCTCAAACTATGATATCAGATAAATAAAACCTTTTATGTAGCAAAACTACAGTAAAACATGAAATGTTTAACCTTAACCCTTAATTCATTCTCCTTCTGGTTGCTTTGATTTAATTTGGCAGTCCTTCGTGTTTTATTATTTCCAGGAAACAAACAGTTGCTTGTGTCTGTAAAAACCAAAGATCTTATTTAAAACTGTCTGTAGCCAATCAAAACTGGCTACAGACTATCCAGGTACAAGAAATGGATTGGGCTTTAACTGAATCCTAAATAACTTTGGACCTGAGGAGGAAATGTTCAAACAGGGAGAACCTTTAAAAACTTTTAATGCCTCGTTCATCTTATATGGAGTGGTTGGAGTTGTTTTATACAGTGACGTCAAGGGGGTGTGGGCATGTTTCATTTAACAGGGCCCTGTTGAGAGAGTGCAATTAACACAGGCGGCCATTAAATACTTGAGCTGCTTCTTGATCCTTAAAAAAAAAAAATCACCTCCTTCCCTCCGAAATTGTTTCTGGAACACCTCTGGCAATGAAAAGCCCAGCTCAATGCACATTACCGCTTACAATGTACAACACTCTCCCGTACACCATGTAACAACTCTGTGTCAGAATGAAAAATGATCATCCAAAATTAATAGCAACCACGTCTTATGTGCCTGACTCTACCTTTTGCCTTTCTCTCTCGCTCACTCACATATCGAAGGTTATGCTACACTCTAATCAAATTAAACATTAAAACCTTAAACTAGGAAAGATGTTGGGGTTTGGTGGGTTTTACAAATTGTTCATTGCAAATTTCAGTTGTGGCGAAGTTATTAACTATTTATAATCAATGGTATTGGTCTTATTTAGTCCCTATCACTCACCATTGTATATGATTAATTATTTTGTGTCATCACAAGTAGCCCGGTACAAGTAGCCCAATGACCTCAACTCAGGTTTGGCATCAGAAGAAAACAGCAAGGATGGAAAACATGATAAAAAAAGAAATCCCAGTAGACCATATAAATTGTTGTTACAGTTCAAACTTTGGGGCCATTAAAATGGAACGTAAACTGCAATTGGGACTTGAGACAACAGAGGCCGTTGACCAGAGAATTTCTCTCCGATTGTTGTTTCTATCCCTAACACACGCATTATTCATCCTTGGAAGATTCGGTTTCAAATTAGCTTTCCGCACTGTGCGACCCTGCACTGTAAATCACCCCACCATTTTGTTTAGAGTGAAAACATGAGCGAACATTCACAGCCAGCATCCACAGAGATTGACACGCTCTTTGCTACTACAAGGCCATAGACCCTTAGCCACTGTTTCCGGTCTGATGAATAAAGCCTTCTGTTTCCTTTGCCAAGAATGGATTGATCATGTCACACTTAGGGCCAATGTGTTGTTGTTGCAGATATCAAAGCCTTTGAATCATGTTTGCTAAGTATAAGAGGCAACCACGTTGAACGACTGTATGGTTGTAGTGTAAAGAAACAATGAGTGGCTTGGGGATGGGGAGCATCACATGAAAATCGGATTAGCATTTTCACTTGTAAGAAATCTCACTTACACATAAGGAATTGCAAGTTCACATGTGAAATACAATCCCCTGCCTAGGGACTGCGGTTGAAAATTAGCCGGCTGGCTAAAACCGGCACTTTTACTGAAACGTTGATTAATGTGCACTGTCCCTGTAAAAATAAAAATAAACTCAGATGTGATTTTTTGTTATTGTTGTTACGGTTTCACGTTACAAAACTCCATGTGTGAAAATCAAATTTTACAATTTCATATGTTAAAAACGTTCACGTGCAAATCACACTTTCACATATGGAATTGCAGATTCACATGTGGGGTTAAAATAATGTTATTCTCCTCACAAGTAAAAATATAGTGTTAAAGAGCGACTGAACTTCCTGATTTGGCCCCGTTTTGAAGCTTAGTCATTAACTTCTTAGGGATGAGCACACGAGGTGACCATTTTGGAGAGCCTGGCGTGCCCAAAGTAAAATGCCTCCCATTCAGGCCCAGAAAATAGGATATGCACATATTTGGTACCATTGGATAGGACACACTCTGAATTTTGTAAAACTGTTAACCATTTGTCTGTGAGTAAAACAGAACGGATATGGCAGGCGAAACCCCGAGGAATTTCTGTCCTGGAAAAAGTGGTTTTCACAGAGTGCCTCATTTGGAACCCCTCCCTCATGAAAATGCCCATAAAAGGGCATATGAATGCAGTACCTATCGCTTCCTCTGGATGTCAACAGTCTCGAGAAAGTGTTTTGATTCTGTTTGGATGCTTTAGAGCAGAGAAGAAGAGGAAATCAAGAAGTATCCCTTTGGAAGTCTATAGGAGTGGACGCGCGCTCTCGCCAAGCACGCACTGTGTTTTTTTCCGTCTTTAGAGCTCAGTTTATATTCCGGTTGATTTATTATAGTAAATATACGTAAAAGTGTTCCTAAGGATACATTTAAAATGATGTTTGATTGTTCTTGGACAAGTTTATAGGTATAAGTTGAACGAGTTCTAGTCACGTTTCAATGGAGGTGTGGAGGCTGTAGTTTCTGATTATAACGCGCGAACCAAATGGAGATTTATGGATAAAATACATGACTTTTTCTAACAAAAGAACCATGGATTGTCTTCGTTGGACACTTAGGAAGACCTCAGCAATAGTTCTTCAACAGGTAATTGATTTGTTTTCGCTGTGAAATGTGTGTGCCGTGATGGCTAATGAATTCATGGGTATGGGAAAAATATGTGAGGTGCTACCCTCAAACAATCAAATGTAGTGCTTTCGCCGTAAAGCCTTTTTGAAATCTGACAACGCTGTGATATTGCCAAGAAACAGAGCTTTTGATGAGTATGGAACACTTGTATATTGGTGGATGTTTAATAATTCAACTTTTGGATTTTGAATTTGGCGCCTTGCATTTCACCTGGTACTGTCGGGAGTGGGGCGCTAGTGCCCCAGTGATCCCTGAGAGGCTAGCTAACGTGAGCTAAACTTCATTACGCACACCTGGCAACCATTATTACGTACACCTGCACCCCCTCATCAGTCACACCTGGACTTCATTACTTATAATTTATCTATCACTCTGTTCTTTCAGTCATCAGGTAGTATTGTTTATGTTTTTCTTGTTTTGTTTTCATTAAACTCACACTGCACTTGCTTCCAGACTCCCGGTTCCGGTGTACGTCATTCTAGATCCCAACATCATCTGAGATTTCAACCTTCGCGGTGGTCCTGCGGCTGTAGCTGCGCATCTGGGGTACTGTCACTTCTACTCCCGGTCACTGGTCTACTAACTACCAGTCCTGGCAACCCATCATTACGCAAACCTGCACCCCATCATCAGTCACACCTGGACTTCATTGCTACCTTGATTACTTACCATTTATCTATCACTCTGTTGTTTCAGTCATCAGGTAGTAATGTTTGTCTTTCCTTGTTCATTAAGATGCTGCTTGTTTTGAAATTTTCCATGTTCGTTTTCATTGGACTCACAGTGCACTTGCTTCCAGACTCCCTGTGTCTACCTTACAACTGTACACTGTTTTAACCGGCTTTATCACAGTTCGAGATAAGTCTTTTTCAGTGACAACACGTTTCTGACGGCCGCCTTCTTTGGAGCATGCTAGATTGCTAATTAGCACAGGTGGCCTCTGTCTATCTTCCTTAAACATGGTCTGTAACATGGAGATATGGCCGTGTGGGAACACTAACCCTATAAAATATGCATAATTTTAACCTTTTATTTCTTACTGATATGAAAGGTCCTTATGCTTCCAAAACCATACCGCAAACGATGCGTGTTAATGTTCAGACCGAACGTCGGAGCTCTTAACAAAACTGATGATCAAGGGCTAGTATTTAGCTAGCTACGGTATCATTCCTCTTTCATCTGTGGTATCATAGCTAGCCTGGCTAGCATTATCAAATGTTGTATAACCAAAAGTAGCTACTCACTACCTATCTACTTAGCTAACATACTCACCAACGGATGTAAAATTGCTAAATTGTTGAAATACTTTAGCAGTTTGCCTAAACTTTATTGAAGCCTATTTTCTCCTATTTGCCCAGTGACACAATATTCAGACATCACAACATTGTTTGTCCACAAATTTCACATGGCAGCTGGAGGCAAACCACAACGCGTTGCCGCTGGGCGATTGGACATCATTGGCAAAAGTGGGCACGTAAGTATGGGGCGTTCATGTGCTAGTCGGAACCAGGAAACTCTGAAATTTCTGACTTGCTAAGCGGTTGAATGTGGCATAACTACAACCAGAAATGTCAGTTTCCTAGTTCCGACTAGCACGTGAACGCGTCTGTAATCCATACCTAACCCTCAAGTAAGTTGTGACAAACTCACAAAACAGTTTTTGGCAAAACTGACTTTGACCAAAATTATCCTCTTTACTCTTTGTAGTCAATTTTGACACTGGAATAAATGTTTCTGACTAAAATTGATGGGAATTAGGAAGACCACATCTAAAAAGCCCAAATGCGAGGAGTGATTTTGCAGGACATAAGCGCAACAGTGGACTATATTTTTTTGGAGAAAGTTAATGGATCACATTCAAATGGCGACATAGTTCTGCTGTATAAAACATTGCTGCCTGTTAAACACCTTTAATAGAGTAATAGTGGTGCAATCCTCTAGTGTCCCAGAAGATGTCATTAGTGAGTACCTCAGTTACCTATGTGAGGCAGTGCTGCGTTCATAACCAAGTGGGAAGGTGGTATTTACAACATATGACTGGGAAAAATCCACTTGGAACGCCCTTCCAACTGGTAATTAACTAGTTGGAAACTCATCTATCATCCCTGAGCTCCGACTTCTCCCACATGCTGACGTCACCTAATTACCTCTAACAGCATTTTCGGCAATTAACAGCATCTATCAATATGGTTTTTGAACACTAATTTGTTAGTGTAACTCTTGAAATTACGGTTTGTGTTTCAAATAACTAAAGGGTTATTTTAAATGAGCTGTGTACTCCTTACTACAGTAACCACACATGAAATAATATGAATTATCCTTTAATATCATTTTCATTCAGGAGTAAAACAATTTCAATAACCACTTTAAGGTGAAAAAATACCACAATTTGACAATACAGATAAAGAATCAACAATTCAATAAATTATATAAAAATTAAACAAAACCCCAAGTTGTGCACAACCACTAATTTGTCCAACCTAATACTTCCGGAGGGTTTTACTTGCATGAAAACAGTTCAGTGCTGATGAGTGAAAGAAATCTGTCTGTTGTGTTGTGTCCTTGATGTCCACTGAACTGTAGATTAGTAGACCAGTTGAATCCCACAACATAAGCTCCAACACAGGTGCCAGGCAGTGTCCACGTGATGAAGTCACACAGCATTCATGTAGAAACTAGCAAAGAATTGCAAAGGCACTTTAGTGAGCTGGATGTAGGAGAGGTAGCTGTCTGACTCAACAGCGTTCGCAGATCTCATGAGCGTAAACTTCATCAACATCATAAAATAATGCATGTATAATAATTGTAGTGATTTATGATTTTTGGCCAATACCGATATCTGATATTTTCCTTGCCCAAAAAAACGATTCCAGATATAAAAAAATGTTGCGGCCTTTTAAGCATTCTAGTACAGTTAAATAGTTAACACACGGACGCAGCGGTCTAAGGCACTGCATCTCAGTGCAAGAGGCGTCACTACAGGCCCTGGTTCCAATCCAGGCTGTATCACATCCGGTCGTGACTGGGAGTCCCTTAGGGTGGCACACAATTGGCCCAGCGTCGTCCGGGGTAGGCCGTCATTGTAAGTAAGAATTTGTTCTTAACTGACTTGCCCAGTTAAATAAAGGGTACACACACACACACCACACTGGCCAAAAAGTTATTTTGTTGGCATTTGCGTAGTCCCCATTACCAGTAAAACATAATCAAAACCTATTTCTTTCACTTACTTGCTGTGCTGTTTTGTTGTTAATTTGTTCAGTCGTTGCATTCTCAGCCAGGATTTCATCAAACATGTCAAGCAGTGAAGTTTCAGCTCTGTCTGTCCGTGGCCTCTTCTGTCGTGGGTCCTCTTCTTCGGGTGCGCACTGTCACTGTGTCTGTTTCCATCTTGTTCAGCTTATGTAACATTTCGCACAAGATTTCACCCTGTTTCTTGTCTGCATCAAAGTTGCATTCCTTGTACATAGCATCAAGCATGGTGGCGACACAGTAAAGAGAGAATGCCACCGAATCGCTTGTTCACAGCCTGTGTCGGCAGTTTTGTTAAGCAGAAGTTTCAATGCCATGACCGAGGGTATCACGTCTGCTGCAGGCGCAGTTGATGAGCTTATTTCTCGAGTCAGTTGTTCGAATGGAGCTAGCTAGTGTGTTCATGTTTCCCGAGTTTCAAACATGTTCTCAAATGCCATTGAAACGGCAGCAGCAGTATGACAACCAGCACATTCATGAGCATGCAATACGACTTTCCTTAGTATGAAATCCTTGATGACCCACTGTGCTGTCAGACTCAGCACGCTCATGGGGCTGATATCGCTGGTCCAAATGTCAGTCGTGAAGCTAATAGCAGTGACGCTATTAATGTGTAACTCCGGTAGGGTAACATTTGAAAAATAGCGCCCTTGGTAGTGTGTACAGGTGCTCGACCAGTCGGCGAAAACCAACATCATCCACGACAGAGAACGGTTGATTGTCAAGGGCAATGAACTCCATTATCATGGCATTTAATGGATTTCACCTTTGAGTTGTCTCGCTGAAATGTTCTTACTCTTTCAAATGACTGCTCGACTTGTTGACTGCTCGATCCACACAGAAGACATTGTGGGCTAGGTTAGGAATGCTGTGTTGGACGTGTATGCTATATTAGTATGCACGTCAGCGTTAACCTCTCAGGGTTCGCTAGCGCCCCACTCCCGACACTACCAGGTGAAATGTGAGGCGCCAAATTCAAAAGTTGAATTATTAAACCACCAATATACAAGTGTTCCATACTCATCAAAAGCTCTGTTTCTTGGCAATATCACAGCGTTGTCAGATTTCAAAAAGGCTTTATGGCGATAGCACAACATTTGATTGTTTGAGGGTAGCACCTCACATACTTTTCTCATAGCCATGAATTCATTAGCCAGCGTGGCACACACATAACACATTTCACAGCAAAAACAAATCAATTACCTGTTGAAGAACGTCTGCTGAGGTCTTCCTAAGTGTCCAACGAAGACAATCCATGGTTCTTTTGTTAGAAAAAGTCATGTATTTTATCCATAAATCTCCATTTGTATACAGTGCATTTGGAAAGTATTCAGACCCCTTCCCTTTTCTCACATTTTGTTATGTTACAGCCATATTCTAAAATGTATTTAAATAGTTTTCCTCATCAATCCACACACACACACACACACACACACACACAATACTCCATGAAAAAAATTATAACCTTAAATATCACATTTACTTAAGTATTCACATCCTTTACTCAATACTTTTTTGAATCACCTTTGGTAGCGATTACAGCCTTGAGTCTTCTTGGGTACGACGCTGCAAGCTTGGCACACCTGTATTTGGGGAGTCTCTCCAGAGATGTTCGAGTGGCTGGGCCACTGAAAGACATTCAGAGATTTGTCCCGAAGCCACTCCTGCGTTGTCTTGGCTGTGTGCTTAGGGTTGTTGTCCTGTTGGAAGGTGAACCTTCGCCCCAGTCTGAGGTCCTGAGCGCTCTGGAGCAGGTTTTCATCAAGGATCTCTCTGTACTTTGCTCTGTTCAACCTTCCCTCAATCCTGATTAGTCTCCCAGTCCCTGCCGCTGAGGCATGGTCCTAGGGCTCAGGTCCTCCAGGAGGGGCGGGAGAGAGAGAATTAGAGGGAGCATACTTAAATTCACACAGAACAAGACAGTGGAATTACACAAGATATAACAGACTGACCCTAGACCCCCGGCAAATAGACTATTGCACTGAGGGGCGCAAAAACTGGACTGGATGATCCCGTCTGTGACTCAACCTGCTCAAGTGACGCACCCCTCCTAGGGACGACATGGAACAGCACTAGTAAGCCAGTGACTCAGCCCCCGTAATAGGGCCAGAGAAAGAGGATCGCAGTGGAGAGGGGGGAGCCGGCCAGGTAGAGACAGTAAGGGCGGTTCGTCGCTCCAGTGCCTTGCCGTTCACCTTTGCACCCCTGGGCCAGACTACACTCAATCATATGACCTACTGAAGAGATGAGTCTTCAGTAAAGACGTAGAGGTCGAGACCGAGTCTGCATCTCAAACATTGATAGGCAGACCATTCCATAACATTTTAGCTCTATAGGAGAAAGACCTGCATCCAGCTGTTTGCTTAGAAATTCTAGGGAAAATAAGGAGGCCTGCATCTTGTGACCATAGCGTATGTGTAGGTATGTACAGCAGGACCAAATCGGTTAGATAGGTAGGAGCAAGCCAATGTAATGTTTTGTAGGTTAACAGTAAAACCTTGAAATCAGCCCTAGCCTTAGCAGGAAATGTGTAGAGAGGCTAGCACTGGATTAATATTATACATGTTATTGGTTATAGTCAACATTCTAGCATGTTTAGCACTTTATCCGGGTAGCCAGAGAGTAGAGCATTGCAGTAGTCTAATCTTTAAATAACAAAAGCATAGATGAGCTTTTCTGCATAATTTTTTTACAAAAGGTTTCAGATTTTTGCAATGTTACGGAGATCGAAAAAAGCTGCCCTTGAAATATTCTTGATATGTTCGTCAAATAAGCACGGGCCAGAGGAACATCGAGGTCCTTCACAGTTTCACATTTGAGATGATTGTACAACCATCAAGATGAATTGTCAGATCCAACAGAAGATCTCTTTGTGTCTTGGGACCTAGAACTAGCAACTCTGTTTTGTCTGATTTTAAAAGAACATTTGCTGCCATTCACTTCCTTATGTCTGAAACACAGGCTTCCAGGGAGGGCAATTTTGGGGCTTCACCATGTTTCATCGAAATGTACAGATGTGTGTCGTCCACATAGCAGAGAAAGTTGACAGTGTGTTTCCGAATGACATCACCAAAAGTTAGAATATATAGTGAAAACAATACTGGTCCTAAAATGGAACCTTGTGGAACACAGAATCTTACAATTGATTTGTAAGAGGACAAACCCTCCACAGAGATGAACAGATTTTTTCCCAGACAGATAAGATCTAAAACCAGGAAAGAACTTGTCCGTGTAGAACAATTAGGGTTTCCAATCTCTCCAAAAGAATGTGGTGATCGATTGTGTCAAAAGCAGCACTCTAGGAGCTCGAGGACAGATGCAAAACCTTGGTTTGATGCCATTAAAAGGTAATTTACCACCTTCACGAGTGCAGCCTCAATGCTATGATGGGGTCTAAAACCAGACTGAAGCGTTTCATATACATTATTTGTCTTCAGGAAGGCAGTGAGTTGCTGCGCAACAACTTTTTCAAAAATGTTTGAGAGGAATGGGAGATTCTATATAAGCCGTTAGTTTTTACATTTTCTGGGTCAAGGTTTGGCTTTTTTAACAGAGGCTTTATTACTGCCACTTTTAGTGAGTTTGGTACACATCCGGTGGATAGGGAGCCATTTATTATGTTCAACATAGGAGGGCCAAGCACAGCAAGTAGCTCTTACAGTAGTTTAGTTGGAATAGGGTCCAGTATGCAACTTGAAGGTTTAGAGGACATGCCGATTTTCATGAATGTGTCAAGAGATACAGGATAAAAAAACTTGAGTGTCTCAATTGATCCTAGGTTCTGGCAGTTCTGTGCAGACTCAGGACAACTGAGCTTTGGAGAAATGCGCTAATTCAAAGAGGAATCCGTAATTTTCTTTCTAATGATCAAGATCTTTTCATCGAAGAAGTTCATGAATTCATCACTGCTGAAGTGAAAGCCATCCTCTTTTGGGGAATGCTGCTTCATAGTTAGCTTTGTGACAGTATCAAAAAATTTTGGGGGATTGTTCTTATTCTCCTTTATTAGGGTGGAAAAAGGGGATGATTGAGTAGCAGTGAGGGCTCTTCGATATTGCACGTTACTGTCTTTCCAAGCTCCAGTTTGGTGGAGCGTCATTTCAGTTCCAATTTTCAGGAAGATTGCTTGCTTCAGGGCTCGGGTATTTTACGTATACCAGGGAGCTAATTTCTTGTGACATGCTTTTTGTTTCGTGGGACCTTATATAGAGTGTGTGCCTTTCCAAATCATGTCCAATCAATTGAATTTACCACTGGTGGACAAGGATGAGCAATGGAAAAAGGATGCACCTGAGCTCAATTTCGAGTCTCATAGCAAAGGGTCTGAATACTTATGTAAATAAGGTATTTCTGTTTTAAATGTTAACCTGCTTTTGCTTTGTCATTATGGGGTGTAGATTGATGAGTAAAATAATGTATTTTAAAACCTCTCAGGGATCACTGGGGCGCTAGCGCCCCACTCCCGACACTACCAGGTGAAATGTGAGGCGCCAAATTCAAAATCCAAAAGTTGAATTATTAAACATCCACCAATATACAAGTGTTCCATACTCATCAAAAGCTCTGTTTCTTGGCAATATCACAGCGTTGTCAGATTTCAAAAAGGCTTTACGGCGAAA
>QNTS01002229.1:5602-83024 GCA_003317085.1 Hucho hucho
TCTTCCTCTGATTTCTCATCCAAAGGATCCCAGCTATAACATGTAGTATCGTTTTGTTAGATAAAATCCTTTTTTATATCCCAAAAAGTCAATTTAGTTGGCGCCATCGATTTGAGTAATCCACTCGTTCAACATGCAGAGAAAGGAATCCGAAAATCTACCCCTAAACTTTGTTTCAACAAGTCAAAATATGTTTCTATTTACTCCTCAGATACCCTAAAATGTAATCAAACTATAATATTTCTTAGGGAAAGAAGAATGTTCAATAGGAAACCGATTTTTAGCAGGTGTGTGATGTCTTCATGTGCGCGCATTTCCTTGAACATAGACTGCTGACAACCTGTGTAAGCCATGGGAATTGCATCCAGGGAGCTAATTGTCAATATGACCTTACTATTGCATTTCAAAGAGGATGGTTTTCTCCTACCATATCTATTGTGTTATATTCTCCTACATTATTTTAACATTTATACAAACTTCAAAGTGATTTCTTTCCAATGGTACCAATTATATGCATATCTTGGCTTCAGGCAGTTAACTTTGGACATGTCATTCAGACAGGAAGTGGAGAAAAAAGGGGCCTAGCCCTAAGAAGTTTTAATACCACAAATGAGCGCATGTTGCAGCACCGGAGACGTTTTGATTTCTATACAGGCTATTGTTAAAAAAATAGTCTTAAGTTTGGAACAGTGCTAAAGTTGTCTATCAACTGTAAAAATTAAGCGACTACAGAACCAGCTACAACTGAAGTATCTGATCATCAATGAATTAGAGAAAAAGCAATTTTGTTTTTTAACACAGCAGCCGCCAATCGTCATGTAGGGCTCATTTGGGATACTCATTTTCTAATCTATTCTATTTTATTATATTGTTACAAAATAGAGTTGTGTTGACTGTGATTAGATCATGCAAATATAAGAGCATCTGCTAGGCTAAATTAACAAACCAGGCATGCATAGCTCACTGCATGATCCTCAAACCAAAGATTGGCCAGTGTTTCTAAAAGTGATTTTAAAGGCAATGTAGAATGACTGAATAGCCTAATAAGGAATATTATGTAATTTATTTTATACAGCCAAAATGCATGTTGTTGAAATGCTGAACGCTCCTGCCAGAATGTAGCATGTCACAAGTGCTTCACAATGCCTTGAAATAATACATTTTCGTTCATTCTTAGACTACCTTGCTTGCTCCTGACTGATTTAGAGTTAGTATGTTGTTTAATAGCCTGTTGAAATGCTGTGTGTCAATTGATAGTGACAGAATCACACATTACTTCCCAAGCAAAGACAATTTTTGGCTTCTTGGCTATAGAAGGTTGTAGCGCAGCCTCTTAATGTCATGGAGACAAACAAAAGATTACCCATATGCTTTGGAATCACGGCTTTCCACGGCATTTTACAGCTGTTTCTAGCATAAAGTATTGCGGACTAAAGCGTTGTTATATATCACTTTATAAGGGTAGGCTTATGCTTTCAGCCATTTTCTTTAACACAAGCCGCAATACTACCCCTTCAATGTGAGCCCTAGTTTTAACTTAACACAAGAAGCCCTTCACTGTCGCTGGTTTATGCATGGTGACTGAAGTAGACTATCATTTTGTCTGTCAAACAGGTAGGCCTACCTCTTATTTCTCGAATAGGAAGAAATAGGCTCCAACACAAAGCCCTCAATGTTAGTAGCCCAAAGTCAAATTAAAATGAAGTCTGTTTAAATGAATTAGGCCTACTTTCAGCACCTATGCGGTGTACATCTCCGCGGCTGTCGATCTCCATGTGTACAAGTGTGTAGACTGCATGTGTATGTGTGTCTGTGCCTGTGTCTCTTCACAGTCCCCGCTGTTCCATAAGGTGTATTTTAATCTGTTTTTTAATCTGTTTCTACTGCTTGCATCAGTTACCTGATGTGGCAGAGTTCCATGCAGCCATGGCTCTATGTAGTACTGTGCGCCTCCCATAGTATGTTCTTGATTTTGGAATTGTGAAGAGACTTTTGGTGGGATATCTTGTGGTGTTTGCATGGGTGTCCGAGCTGTGTGCTAGTTGTTTAAACAGACACCTCAGTGCATTCAGCATGTCAACACTTCTTACAAAAACAAGTAGTGATGTAGTCAATGAGCCATGAGAGATTTACATTTACATGCACACATCCACCTGGATTCGGTCTTATGTAGCAACATTTTAAGTTCTGTTTTTTACATTAGGTAAAAGTAGAGACTCAGAGCTACAAAATGGTATATCATACACTGCATTTGAGGAAACAAAGGGAAAGTAATTCTCCTTTTAAAGTTGATCAACTTAGTCCTCAAAAGTGAGTTTACGTCTTTCAATGTTTTGTTACTACTATTGGAGAGCCCTTCGTCTACACCCATTCAGCATTTTTCAAACCTTCTTAAGCCTTAGCCCCACCCATCTCTTTAAGGGTTGATCCAACCGTTCTGTACTAACTTGCCAGCTACTTCCAGACATCTAAGAGAGAGAGAGAGAGAACAGCTCACTGAACATTACTCCCCCTATCTGTGGTTTCCCGTTCAGAGTGCACGCTGGACGCTCTGGCCAATAAGTAGGATTGTTCCAAAAGCTCTGACCTCACAACTAAAGTCAAGCACCAAAGCTAACTGGCTAACATTGGTTAGCTACTTCCAGACACATAATGAGAGAACACCCCACTCTGACCATTTTACTCGCCCTAGCGGGGCTGGTTAGGCTTTTTTCATGTTATCCAAAGCGTTGGTGACTAACTGTGCTGTTGGCAACAATTGAATTACGCTTTGTTGCCGTTTACTGACACCGGACATATTCAAAGGGTGTTGAGCGTTCAAAAATCCATCAGTTATTCTGCGCTCTGGCACACTAAGACGGGAGTCTTTTGTTAAGAAATGTAGCTAGATAGCTAACATAGGCTAACCCCATTCTGTACAAATGTGCGCAACCGCAACATTCAAACGAGGCTGCAAAGAAAACTAATTGGACTGTAGCAACTGTGCTGACATCAAAATCTGGGGTGTGAACTATGTTTCTATTCAAGCGTTGATTGACATGGTAATGGCTCTATAGTATTGGAGAAAAGTTGAAAAAAACGGACCCCTCCGACCCTGTACGTTACATCGTGACGTGTCATGGCGTAACATACATCACGCATAAAGCAACAAATTCTGTCTTATTGCCTCTCTCCACCAGGTGTAGCACTTATCTCACCGTTTAAAAACCAGAAAGGGACAGGGGCAGGGTAGGGGGGATACCTACTCATTTTTTGCATCATCACTGCAAGCTATCATGACTCTCAAAAGCCGCTGTTTACTTCTGAAGATCACTTTAGCACCGCCCTTAAAGAGGTGGGTGGGACTAAAGCTTAAGAGGGTGTGAACGACGCTGAATGGGTGTAGACAAAGAAGGGCTCTCCAATAGTAGTACCAAAACATTCAAAGGCCTTTTTCTCAAAAGTTTATCAACTTTCAAAGCAAAATCACTTTCCCATTGTTCCTCAACTGTGGTGTATGATATACCATTTTGTAGCTCTGAGTCTCTCTACTTTTATCCAATGTAAAAAACGCAATTTCAAATGTTGCTACCTTAGTCCGATTTTAGCCGGTTGGGCACATATAATAACACTGATGGCAGTAGCTAACTACTGTAGATAACTAGCCAGCTAACTTCTGGCAAGCAACGCTAAAGGAATTGCAAACGGGTTAGCATAACTCTAGCCAAACCAAAAATTGTTTTTCTAAATATTAGCTAGCTGGCTAGCATTTGAGGCCAGCAAACATGTTCCTCACACACTAGGAACTTATTTCCTCCAACGTTATAATGAAAATGTGATCTTTGAATTCTGAAATCTGAAGTCGCATGTGAGTGTCAGGCACAAACACGGTTAGCTGACAATGTCACGAAAATGATGTGCGCGCTTCCATGCGGCAGAAGTCAGTGTGCTGTTGTGATTCTGGATGGCCAGATTGCTTGCAAGAACGACAAGAAACTGGCATGACAGAAATCATAAGTGGCTCGTTTCATCTTCTTATCGATACCATGTCTTGTTTTGAGGTGTTTTTACTGATTTCATGTCAATACAAAAAATGTGCTAAGTAGATAACCAACAACTTTAACAATGTATTTGAGAGACAAGTGCTCATTGTGCAAATGTATTTATGTTTTCAATAAACATTAGAAACGAAATATAGGTTACATGTTGTCTATCCAGGCAGGTCAGTTGAAACAAATGTCTTGATGTTGCCCTGATTGAGTTAATGATTGCGATGTGTCTTGTTTCTACTATTTGGCACACTTTTATCTGCTTACAAGGCAATGTTGGAATGGCTTGAAACCATTCTGTCAATCACAATTATGGGAAGATGCGGAAATGTGTTGCAAAAAGGTGATAGGAGCTTATACTTTGGAATCCTTCTATTTATGGGTGATTAACAGTGACAAATTGTTGGCTGACATACTTAGTTTACCTAGCTGTAACCATTTTACCTAAGAAAGTAGAGTGAAGAGCAGTATATTTGTTTACATTACTGATTTGTTTTTGTTCATTTTTATTTTACTAGGCAAGTCAGTTAGAACAAATTCTTAATTTGAATGACTGCCTAGGAACAGTGGGTTAACTGCCTGAACAACAGATTTCAACCTTGTCAGCTCGTGGATTCAATCTTGCAACCTTTCGGTTACTAGTCCAACGCTCTAACCACTAGGCTACCTGCTAGATCGCCTCTGTGATTCACTCCAACAGATGAAGGTTTTACGTTGCAGCTGTACTGAATCCAATGGCAAATCAGTGAATTTGGAAGCTCTGCTTCAGTCACAGGCAAGGAATCCCTAGTATGTCAATATAGGAGTTGATCATTTACATTGTACATGATCAAACTAACAATTGCAGTCCCAAATGTGCCACGATCTCATCCCACTTTGTGATAAGTGCCTCATTATTCAGTAAACTTGTCTCTGCCGTCGTCTTCGCAGGTCAACAGATTTTAAGCTTTTCCATGTAGAAATGCCATAGAGAAGTCCGAATGTACAGTATAGAAATGTGCATCTTTACACTTTTGAAATCTGTGTTTTGCGATAACTCTTGGACAGTGAAGAGAGTGAAGAGGCGACTCCGGGTTGCTGGCCTTCTAGGCAGAGTTCCTCTGTCCAGTGTCTGTTCTTTTGCCATCTTAATATTTCATTTTTATTTGCCAGTCTGAGATACAGATTTTTCTTTGCAACTCTGCCTAGAAGGCCAGCATCCCGGAGTCGCCTCTTCACTGTTGACGTTGAGACTGGTGTTTTGTGGGTACTATTTAATGAAGCTGCCAGTTTAGGACTTGTGAGGCATCTAGACACTCTAATGTACTTGTCCTCTTGCTCAGTAGTGCACTGGGGCCTCCCACTCTTTCTATTCTGGTTAGAGCCAGTTTGCGCTGTTCTGTGAAGGGAGTAGTACACAGCGTTGTACGAGATCTTCAGTTTCTTGGCAATTTCTCGCATGGAATAGCCTTCATTTCTCAGAACAAGAATAGACTGACGAGTTTCAGAAGAAAGGTCTTTGTTTCTGGCCATTTTGAGCCTGTAATCGAACCTACAAATTTTGATGCTCTAGATACTCAACATATTTGAAAAATGGTTTTCTAATGATCAATTAGCCTTTTAAAATGATAAACTTGGATTAGATAACACAACGTAACATTGGAACACAGGAGTGATGGTTGCTGACAATGGGCCTCCGTACGCCTATGTAGATATTCCATAAAAAATCAGCCGTTTCCAGCTACAATAGTCATTTACAACATTAATAATGTCTACACTGTATTTCTGATAAATTTGATGTTATTTTAATGGACAAAACATTTGCTTATCTTTCAAAAACAAGGACATTTCTAAATGACAACATTTTGAACGGTAGTGTATATAATATAACGTGTTAATCCTCACCATGTTGGCAAGGCTCTTTTACAATATCTCTGTGGGTTTCATTTGTATTATGTTGCTGCGGATAATGGAAGTACACACTGGTTCATCTCTCTGGGGAAAGAATGTTCATTTGCATGCTGTCATACTTTCTCCTCAGAGAAAAAAAACAAACTGCAATGAAAGAGGTGAAATGACAGTACATTTCTACAGCCTGTTTTGACAGTGAGCATGGTTTCACTTCAAACATGTGTGCTGACATGGCCAGGCTCTTACGGTACTACCTAATTGGTATCTGTTGTGGCCCACCCTTTAACAAGCATTCCATTTGTGCTCTGAGGGAAGTGGGGCCCTCTCAGCCAACAGGATGTAGAAGAACCAGAGCCATGCTACAAAAATACCAATGTCACGGAGAGATTGGTGCGATCCAGACTTTCATAGACATTTTACTATTTGTCAATGTTCTAATAATGTTCCTTTCCAGCCAGTGTTGCCAATTTAGCAATTTTTACACTATATTTTGTGAATTTTCAGATCCCTCCAGCTACTTTTATAGTTTTGACACATACGATTTCTATGGTTTTGATCGCATTTAGCAACTTTTCCTACTGAATTTTGCCACTAACGAGTGTGGGAGAAGCTGTCTGTGCAAAAGACGTCACAGCAACAGTGCACACACAGGCAGAGATGCACAAGGGGAGGGATTGTGCAGCGGGAGAGTGGCCGAAAATGTGACATTCATGGAGCATTTGAGGTAAGTGGTCATCTTTTTTCTTTGACTGATTATTACCATAATCATATCTGATTGTGCCTCTGGGCCAATGACCTATGAGACTAGGGGTAATCAAGACACATGGATATTTATACTTCTGAGGGGGGGGAAAGTTCCAGCATTAGGGTACAGCACTCATAGTAGACGAATGAAGTCGCAAATCTACATTACATTACAAGCCTTTTGACTCTGATTATAAGTATTTGTGAAACAGATACTGGGGCAATATTTTCATGGGGGTTGCTTAGCAACATGTGATTTGGTTTTGGGCTCCAGGAGAAAAACAGGGCTTAACTTCTTAGGGAGCGGCTGCATAGGTGACGGTTTTGGAGAGTCTGGCGTGCCCAAAGTAAAATGCCTGCCACTCAGGCCCAGAAAATAGGATATGCACATAATTAGTACTATTGGATAGGAAACACTGAAGTTTCTAAGAGTGTTAAAATAATGTATGTGAGTATAACAGAACTGATATAGCAGGTGAAAACCTATCCGGATTTGCAGTTTTTTTTGTAGATGACCTTCTTCTCCAAGTTGCCTATTGCATACAATGTTATGTAGGACTGAGACTGCAGTACCTATGGCTTCCACTAGATGTCAAGTCTTTATACAAAGACTGGAAGTTCTAGGAGTAAGCAGAACAGATAGGAAGAGGAAATAGTCAGGGGACCACTTTTGTAAGCAAGGTTTAACGCGCGCGAGATTGTGAGCGCGCCCCAGTTTATTTTATTTTTCTTTCCTATCGTTCACGTTATCGTCCGGTTGAAATATTACAGTAAATATACATAAAAGGATACCTAAGGATACATTAAAAATGATGTTTGATTTGTTTGTAGAAAGTGTATAGGTATAATTTGAACGTGTTCTCTTCACGGTTCAATGGGCGACAACGGTGGATTTTATGATCATAACGCGCCAACCAAACAGAGATTTATGGATATAATAAATGACTTTTTCTAACAAAAGAACCATTGGATGTCTTCGTTGGACACTTGGGAAGCCCTCAGCAGAAGTTATTCGAAAGGTAGGTAAGGGATTTGTGTTTTGTGTGACCCGCGCTGGTTTGTGAATTTATGCTAATGCATAAATATTAGAGGTGCTATCCTCAAACAATCAAATGTTGTGCTTTCGCCGTGAAGCCTTTTTGAAATCTGACAATGCTGTGATATTGCCAAGAAGCAGAGCTTTTGATGGCTATGCAACACTTGTATATTGATGAATGTTTAATAATTCAACTTATGGATTTTGAATTAGTTAAGGAACAAATCTAAGGTGCTAACCATTTGAATACTGTAATTTGAATACTGGAATGGACGTTTTTATGATGGGACAAAAGGTCAGCCATTTTGGTCAGGGAGTACACCAGCCATGGTAGGGCAGTGCTGTGCACCCAGGTGTACTTCACTAAGAAATAAGGAGGCGAAAATGACTGGGATCACCTTTCATGTGTTAGTACAGCTAGAGTAGCAACATAGTGTTGATCCTATATCAATTCTGAAGTGGGATTGTTGTGTAAAATAATCCATTTGTAGCCAAGTGAAGGTAGCTAGGAAGGTAGCTACAGTGATTCCTCCTTTAAAAGTTTCGAGTTTACACCGCGGGAGGAGTTAGAGCACTCATTATGCATTTGGGTCCTAAGGTTTTTATATGACCAATCATATCGAGTGGTTCCAATGACGAATTTGACGCGAGCCACCCGTCCCTGGTGACTTTCTTCAGCAAATATGGCTGACAAAACATTACAGGGGAAGCAAATGTAAGTAGTTAATGTCTTAACGAGTCAAGCTAAAAATTTACAATTGAGAGGAACATGTTAGTTAATGTAGAGACAAACGATTGTGCATATGTTTTTGTCATAAAGTTAATTTACAAAAATCACTATTTAGCAAGTTAGCTGACTACCTAACATTAGCCAGCTAGGTAGCTGGTGTTATGACATGAGTATGGCATTGTAATCCGTGTTGGTTAATGTTTTAGGGACTCCTGAGAAAACCATCAAACCAGGCTGTCGTCTTGGGAAACAGTGGATGTAAAGAATCTAGCTAGCTAAGCATTTACTGCAAATTGAATGTACAGTTGTGTTAGCTTGCCTTGCCGTGAAATGCAGCTGAAGTAACATAGCTAGCTAACTATTTACTTGCTTATTGTGTAGTGGAGGATACAAATAACTGTATGCCTATGGATGTGTAGCTAGCTACAGTATGTAGCCGATCTGTGTATGGACCCTAAAACGTTTGGTATGAACCTCAGCTATCATAGTTGTTGTATCAACTTCAAGTCTGAATGGCATTAATGAAGACTATGCATAGAGTAGAATATAATAACTCTATTGTGCCAAGGATGCAAGTCCTATATACATTTACTGTAGTTATTACCACGCATGAGATTCCCACATTGTAGCCGGTACATTGAATATATTCACTGATCATGCACTCTTCCTTGGCAAATAAAGGTGTGGTTCAGGTTCAATCTTCAATCTTTGTGAGACATTCATTTTCAGTCATTCCCAATACCAGGTGTAGCAAACTCCATTCTTCGAATGAGGCTGTGTCTGCATATACAGTTGAAGTCGGAAATTTACATACACTTAGGTTGGAGTCATTAAAACTCATTTTTCAAACACTCCACAAATTTCTTGATAACAAACTATAGTTTTAGCAAGTCGGTTAGGACATCTACTTTGTGCATGACACAAGTCATTTTTCCAAAAATTGTTTACAGACCGATTATTTCACTGTATCAGTGGGTCAGACCGATTATTTCACTTATAATTCACTTATAATTCCAGTGGGTCAGAAGTTTAAATACACTGAGTTGACTGTGCCTTTAACTTCTTAGGGAGTGGTGGGGCGCTAGCGCTACCAGGTGAAATGCAAGGCAAAATCCAAAAGTTGAATTATTAAACATGCATCAATATACAAGTGTTTCATACTCATCAAAAGCTCTGCTTCTTGGCAATATCACAGTGTTGTCAGATTTCAAATCAGATTACATTTGATTGTTTGAGGGTAGCACCTTCAACATTTGCCATTACCATGAAATCTTTAGCCAGCGCGGTCCATAGAAAATGCATTTCACAGGGAAAACCTGTGCCTTACCTTTTGTAGAACATCTGCAGAGGGCTTCCTAAGTGTCCAACGAAGACAATCCATGGGTATTTGGTTAGAAAAAGTCATTTATTATAAATCTCAGTTTGGTTGGCACCTTGTGTTCAGAAAATCCAACGTGAAGAGAACGCGTTCAACTAAACTAAACCTATAAACTTTTCCTCAACAAAACAAAAACCAATTAAAATGCATCCTTAGCTTATCTTTTATGAATAAAAGTGATAATCTTTCACTTGGATTGTCACCTAAACATTATATAAGTCAAATAAAGTGGACCGCTCAGCCAAACGTGCACCCAAAAACATGCAACCGAAATAGAGCTCCTCTCACCAAAACCCCTACCTATTGACAACATTAGTTCCGATTGCCATGAGACTTTATATATACACTGCTGACAGCCAGGGGAAGCAATAGGTACTACATTCAGTGTCCTGTTATAAAGAGTTTTCAATAGGCACTGTCTCAAAGTGAGCCATAAGCCACCAGAATGACATTTCCGGATGGAATTTTCTCTGGTTTTTGCCTGCCAAATGAGTTCTGTTACACTCACAGACATTATGTTAACACTTTTGGAAACTTCAGAGTGTTTCCTATCCAATAGTACTAATTATGTGCATATCCTATTTTCCGAGCCTGAGTGGCAAGCATTTTACTTTGGGCACGCCAGACTCTCCAAAACCGTCACCTCGGGAGCCACTCCCTAAGAAGTTAAACAGCTTGGAAAATTCCAGAAAATGATGTCATGGCTTTAGAAGCTTCTGATAGGCTAATTGACATCATTTGAGTCAATTGGAGGTGTACCTGTGGATGTATTTCAAGGCCTACGTTCAAACTCAGTGCCTCTTTGCTTGACATCATGGGAAAATCAAAAGAAATCAGCCAAGACCTCAGACAAAAAATTGTAGACCTCCATAAGTCTGGTTCATCCTTGGGAGCAATTTCCAAACGCCTGAAGGTACCACGGTCATCTGTACAAACACCATGGGACCACGTAGCCGTCATACCGCTCAGGAAGGAGATGCGTTCTGTCTCCTAGAGATGAACATACTTTGGTGCGAGAAGTACAAATCAGTCCCAGAACAACCACAAAGGACCTTGTGAAGATTCTGGAGGAAACAGGTACAAAAGTATCTATATCTATAGTAAAATGAGTCCTATATTGACATAACCTGAAAGGTCACTCAGCATGAAAGAAGCCACTGCTCCAAAACCGACATAAAAAAGCCAGACTACGGTTTGCAACTTCACATGGGGACAAAGATCGTACTTTCTGGAGAAATGTCTTCTGGTCTGATGAAACAAAAATATAACTGTTTGGCCATAATGACCATCGTTATGTTTGGAGGAAAAAGGGGGAGGCTTGCAAGCCGAGAACACCATCCCAACCGTGACGCACGGGGGAGGCAGCATCATGTTGTAGGGGTGCTTTGCTGCAGGAGGGACTGGTGCACGTCACAAAATAGATGGTATCACGAGGAGGAAAATTTTGTGAATATATTGAAGCAACATCTCAAGACATCAGTCAGGAAGTTAAAGCTTGGTCACAAATGGGTCTTCCAAATGAACATTGACCCCAAGCATACTTCCTAAGTTGTAGCGAAATGGCTTAAGGACATCAAAGTTTAAGTATTGGAGTGGCCATCCAAAGCCCTGACCTCACTCCTATAGAAAATTTGAGGGCAGAACTGAAAAAGCGTGTGCGAGCAAGGAGGCCTACAAACCTGACTCAGTTACACCAGCTCTGTCAGGAGGAATGGGCCAAAATTCACCCAACTTATTGTGGGAAGCTTGTGGAAGGCTACCCAAAACGTTTGACCCAAATGAAACAATTTAAAGGCAATGCTACCAAATACTAATTGAGTATGTAAACCTCTGACCCACTGGGAATGTGATGAAATAAATAAAAGCTGAAATAAATAATTCTCTCTACTATTATTCTGACATTTCACATTCTTAAAATAAAGTGGTGATCCTAACTGATCTAAAACATGGAATTATTACTAGGATTAAATGTCAGGACTTGTGAAAAACTGAGTTTAAATGTATTTGGCTAAGGTGTATGTAAACTTCCGACTTCAACTGTGTTTACCACTCCTGCTCATGGGACATCAATGATTACACATTGTAACTATGCAATAGACTAGACACAAGATTTAAGTAAAGGCTGATTTGTAATTCATATATACAGAAGAAAAAAACCTATGCATATCTAACTCCCATCATCTGCATTAATATGAGGACACAGGATAGTATTTCAATGAGATACTTAATTTCAACCAGTGGAGAATGTGAAACGCTTTATTGTAAGAAGTTCATTATCCAGGTGTTATAAATACATAATACATGCATTCTAATTATGATAATTGTAATATTATATGTACATTTGGTGGGCATTATAAAACGAGGAAGAAAGACAAGTTGGGGAAAGAGGTGTAGAAGACAGAAAGGGAAAGACGTAAGAACAGAGGCAGACAGCATATGATTAATGAATTACAGTGCTACCCTAATTTTCTCTCAGTTCATCACAATTACAGTGTCTCTAGCGGTGTCTCCTAACCAGCTTTGGGCCCCCAGTTGGCCCGAAGGTTATCTTAAGAGTAGGTGAGGTGGCGATGACGGGACTGGCTTCCTCTCTCACATCAAAACATACCTGCAGACAAGAGACAGATTGATAGAGAGAGAGCATGATTAAGCCTTATTTTTTTTATTTTAACACGGTCAGTCATCATAATCAGGAGGTGAAATGCTTACCTTAGATCATTAACTCTGTGCCTACTACATCTCTATCTGTATTTAAATGTAAAGAATCTCTTTAATAATACTTCCTGTTGACCTGACCAAGTGACCTCTCACCTATGATCATGTTGTGCCCTCTGTGTCATCCAGTTCAGATGCGGGAGGGGTTCACCAACACAGCTGATATAACCAAGAAGATTTGGGGAGAAGGGGGAGAGGGATGAAGTGAAGGAGAGAGTGTGTGGTCTCACCTGGTGTTCACACTAAGTGGCTACAGAGTACTTTATGCTGAAAAACAGACACATGAGGACAAACAATAGAAGATAATGTCATTATTAGACATAAATACCATTTGAAGCTTGATGATGACTTGATCATTTGAATCAGATGGGTAGTGCTAAGGCAAAAACCAAAATGTGCAAAGGTGTTTGGAGCATTCCGATATGCGACAGCTGGTGAGGTGTCAGGTTCGCCTCTGTACTTAAAGGGTGATTATTCCAACTCTCTGTGAAATGCTGCAGATCTGCCCGCAGACGAGGTAGGAACACATATCACACACAGAAGAGGTGGATAGAATTCGACTGGTCAAGGGATCCTTCTTCCTCCAAACTGTGCATGTGAGACAGGTTCCATATACAACAAGACAGGAAGAGAGGAAGAGGAAAAAGAACACAGAACAGTTTAATTGCCGCTGGTTATGGACACTTTTGCCAGCAATAAAGCTTCCACGGCCTGTTCCTCAGACAGTGAACATCTGGCAATATCTACATTTTCAACCCCTTGATCAGCTCGCACTCTGAAAGTAAAGAAAATAGCTTCTATTTTGTAGATATGAAAACAATAACTGAGATATGACCGTTCAATCTAAAGCAGCAGATGTCATTTTCAGGATACGTCAATACAGCACAGAAAGCCACCAGACTGGTATTGTGGTTCATTTGGTGATGGGAAATATGTATACAAAATAATATACTTACCTGTTGTATCTTGAAAAAAAACATTTAACCTATTATCCTGCATCATTATTTATGTATTACCAGTTGATGAAGAACAACTCCAATCTCATACATCATTGAAAGATTGTCTACGAATAAGAATAAAAAAGTTAAAATAACGTCTTAGATTTGATGGAGACATTATACATCTTAATACCTTATCAATTTATGATTTGTATCAATGTGGACGAGAGACGCAAGCAGGAACAAAGTATTTTTGCCGAGCAATGCAACGAAGCTGGATCATTCTGGCAATGACACCTGCACCATTTACACACTGCAAAGACTGCCTAACTCTTCGCCATTGTACACGATGGCCCATTGCTTGGAGACTTCCTTTGACCATTCTAAAGCCCACATGGGGCATCCGCCCTGACTTTCTGGTCTAACTCTTCATCTGACATATCAGAAGAGCATTCCCCTTGTGTTCTTTCATCCTTCTGTAAAAAAAGTTAACCGTTACACTGTCATGAAATATGATTATATATCGATTATGAAACAAATTGGACAAGGCCTGCTTATGAGTTGCCATGAAAGAAAGTTAGATTAATTTTACTGAAAATGGCGAGTACAGGTGTTCGTAGCTAAATGCTTTTGGTTAGCTTGAGAATAATAATTGCATGATTTATCAATCTACGTTATTGTCACGACTTCTGCCGAAGTCGGTCCCTCTCCTTGTTCGTTCGGCGGTCGACGTCACCGGTCTACTAGCCATTGCCGATCCATTTTTCAATTTCCATTTGTTTTGTCTTTGGGTTTTTCACACCTGGTTGCAGTTCCCCATTTACATGTTCATTATTTAACCCTCTGTTTCCCCCATGTTTGTGTGCGTGATTGTTTATGTTCTGGCATTTCGGGACGGCTGGTTTTGATTTCGGGTTTTGTTATATTTACGCCCGTAGTGTTTTTTTTGTGACAGGTATTTTTCCCGCACCGGATAGATTGTATTTTTGGTACTGGTGAGTCTCTATTAAAATACCTTGTACACGCATTTCTGCTCTCCTGCGCCTGACTCCTTTCACCAGTCACACTTAGCCTGACAGGTATGTATGTATCTATGCAATTTGGTACAAAGTTATGAACAGACACTGAATCGTAGGACCTAACTACTAGCTATGTAAAAGTTGGAAGGAAAAACGCCCGATGCTGCTTACCTTCGTAGGTGTCCACTATGACTTCATTTGTGTCGGAAAGAAAGGCTGAACAGTATTGGTTGTAGCCAAACTGACACTCAAAAAATTGCCAAAATGGAGGGTGGTTGATAGCGAAAATAATTGGAGTTTTGCGCTCTATTACAACATTTTTGATTGCCAAATTTTTTGGGGGATTAAAAATAAAGTTTTGCTCTCGACAAAAATACATCCATTTGTTGCAAGTTGGGGAGGGGGGCTAATAGCTGAACAATATACTATTCAACCTTTACTAAAGAATAGTCTAATAGGCGAGATAGGTGTGCTCATCTATGTAATAAATAATGACTTTTCAGATAAGTTACCTTCCAATTTGTTAGCTACGCTGTCCTTACGAACCACATAGCATATCATTACAGCAGTATGTACCGGTATGTTAGCTATCTACCTAATGTTAGTAGTCATACATCAAACTTGACAGTATATTAACTGTAGGCTAACTACCTACCCAACATTTATTGACTTGATTATTCCCGTCATTCTTAGCTTAGCTAAATGGTATAGTCGTTGTGCGTTCTCAATGGACATTCGGGTGCTTTCGTAAATTCGCTCTGGCTATCTACACCGATTTCAGAGCACTCTCGTTTTGAGTACCAGAGCGCAGAATAATGAATATACGAGCACTCAACACCTGTTGAATATGGCCGGTGTCAGTAAACATTGGCAAAAAAGCGTAATTAAATTGTTTCCAGCAGCACAGTTACTGTAACCAACGCTCTGGTTAACACAGAAACTGCCTAACCAGCTCTGCTAGCTGTCAAGTAAAATGGTCAGAGTGGTCTCATTTGTGTCTGGAAGTAGCTAGCAAGCTAGCCAATGTTAGCTTGGGTGCCATTGTAAAGCCATAACGCTCAAATCAACGGTCAGAATTTACAAACTGACAATGCTCTGAATTTATGAGCATTGTCAGTTTGACAGCGCCATATTTTCCATACCATCCTAACAGACACCCAGAGGGTTTTTAGTTTTTCATCGTTTTTTTTTAACTAGGCAAGGCAGTGAAGAACTAATTATTATTTACAAGGACAGCCTACTCCTTCTTCCCCGTTGGGGGACTGAACCCCGGTCTCCCGTGTGCCCTCCCCATCTCTGGTAATGCCAATATGGAAGACTATCAAATGCTTCTCAAAGATGCCCTCTGGTGGTCAAACTAGCACTAACTTGCAGTAACAGATAAAATGGCTGACAATTAAATGACGTGCTGCGGCAACTTTTAAAGGAGGAATCACTATCAGTAATCAATGTAGTTCCATTCATTTTTGAAATAACGAGCAAACAAGCTAACGTTAGCCACACAGCTAGCCAATGTTGGTTTTAATCTTGCAATTAAATCTGCAAATTGTAGCTACAGAAAAATGTTGGGTCGAAAATGTAGATAGTATGATACAAGTTACTCCAAATATCAGAAATTGGCTAACTTTAAGTTAGCTCAACTGTCACGCAAGCTAGATAATGTTAATTTAGCAGTTAACGTTAGCTAGTAAAGTAGCTATCTAGCCAATGTTAAAAAAAAATATTTAACTAGGCAAGTCAGTTAAGAACAAATTCTTATTTACAATGATGGCCTACCGGGGAACAGTGGGTTAACTTCCTTGTTCAGAGGCAGAACGACAGAATTTGACCTTGTCAGCTGGAGGATTCAATCCAGCAACCTCTCGGTTACTGGCCCAAAGCTCTAACCACTAGGCTACCTGCTGCCCGTTAGCTATGTGGCTAAGTTTTAGCTGTCAAGCTAACTAGATTACTGATAGCTAGTCATAGCTAGGAAGCTTGCAAAGCTAGGTATAGTTAGTCAAACTCCTGTTATCGAAATAAGTAAGCCTGCATGACCGACATGCAGCATTGCTTATCCCTGATTAAACACTTCACTTGTTAACAAACTTACTATAATTTGACTTGAGACTGTTGATAGATACAACTGGATATACATTTCTGTAATTTCAAGACGGATACAGCATAGTTAGAAAGAACACATGATATACCGGTCTCTCCCTGTCTGCTGCTCCACAATGTGCAAATTTTTTGACACCAGCTATTTATAGTATGTTGGCTCCCCCTCCCATTTTGTAAAGAAACCAATAAAAGTCATGCACTCAACGTCCAGCCAAGCACAGTGGCTGTAATGAGTTGAATCAGGTTGCACAATGCACACATGATATAAGTCAATGTGTATAAGTACTGGCATTGTGTAACAATGTAGCATCATATATTTCCCAAAAATCGAACCTTGAGACAAAAATGGAGTCCAGTGTTGGTGATCGCGTGCCCACTGGAGCCGCTTCTTCTTGTTTTTAGCTGATAGGAGTGGAACCCAGTGTGACCGGCTGCAATAGCCCATCTGTGATAAGAGCGTATAAGGTAGTTGTTGTGAATCTGTTAGATTACTTGTTAGATACTACTGCATGGTCGGAACTAGAAGCACAAGCATTTCGCTACACTCGCATTAACATCTGCTAACCATGTGTATGTGACAAATAAAATTTGATTTGAGTTGTGCATTCCGAGATGCCGTTCTGCACACCACTGTTGTACTTTGCCATTTGTGGCCCACCTGTTAGCTTGCATGATTCTTGCCATTCTCCTTTAACCTCTCATCAAAGAGGTGTTTCGCCCACAGGATTGCCACTGACTGGATGTTTTTTGTTTCATAATTATAGAGTTTGGTTTGGAATCTACATCTTCCAGAAGCCCAGACATATTTCATTTAGATAAGTGTTCTTTCCATCTTGACTCCTCGCCCACCTTCTTTTTTTCATTGCCTTTTGAAAAATAAATGTATACAATATGGTTTTCCTCCATCAACAAACATAAGATATTGTGTAAGAGGTTGGCTTACTTAAACAAAACAGTGAGCCGTTTGGAGGACTACAAACAAGGGCCTTAAGCATTGGAGCCTTTGCATGTAAACAGACTGCATAACCATCATCTTCAGAAGCAGTAGCAGCCTCTGTTCAGAAAATACAGGGCCAGTCAGTCATACATAACCTTTTTCCTCCACTACTCTGAATCAGTGGCGTTCAGGCCGTTTAAGATTAGGGAGGAGAATATTGGATGACTGTCATTCATATTCCAATCACCCAGCTCAATGTAACATTGATTGTTGTAGTATACTACACACTAAAAACAAATGCTTGCACAAAAAGAGCTGTGAGCAAACCACGCCCCTACAATACTAAAATGAGCCCTACATTTTACTTATCACTACAAGAGGAAATAACCCTTTTTCTTTTGCAAAGAAGCATTGAAAGGCTCAAAGGGTTCTTTGGGTCGTTATCATCACCCCCAAAGAACCCTTTTTGTGTGTACATGATACTCGAATTTGACCTATACCCATCATGAGGTTTCTACAACCTAGCCTACAAATGAAAGTTTATAACTTAGGGGCACAGGTCGAGAGGCAAATTTGAGTAATCTAGGTGACAGACAGTGACACATTGAATACCACCTTGCACAATCTTGCCTGCATCTAGCTGATCTGAGGTGTAATCATTAGTCCAAACAGTTGCAAAATTAGAGTTTCTATTGGACATATTCAGGTAGGTCCAACCCCGTTTCGTTTAAGAAACGTTTTGCAAAAGAATCAGAAGAGTGAATAAAGCCCTGATCACCTTCACACACAGTTCACCTTCATAGCAGCCACATACAGTATCATCACTTTGTTCTTTGTATAATTCCTCCTTTCACCTTCTCCCTTCGCTTCTGGACTTCAGTGCACAACACAACAGCTGTCTTGTGACCAGGCGAGAGAACAGCCAAACCTTCCAACCATAACCGCCAATCATTGTCACCATAGAAATAAAAATAAATAGAATGGGCGCCCCTATTCAAGGCAATTATGGCATAACTGGTTTACTAGTGGCTATTGTGAGTGTACTCATAGGAACAAAGCAGGAAGTGTACCCATCAATCTGTGCTGTGATTTGTTGAATCAACATTACACAAAAGGAACAGTCTATATTACCCTGGAAATTATTACTTCACAATACCAGGAAGCCATTGCGAGTGTACCCATGAGTTTACCAGTCAAATTGCCAGGGTTAGTGGTTCCAAAACCATTCTATTAACCTTTTCACACGCACCAACACACGGGTGTGATCAATCTACAGTGGTCCCAGTAGCGTATGATCAAACCGGTGTGATTAGAACACATATTTAGAACGTCCAGTTTCGAATGATGCAACAATCAGCATTTGAGCTGGCCACAGTTTTTTCTGAAACATTTTGCACAAACACAATCCTTACAAAGTTATGTCCAGAATGTGAGAAGTTTATTTTTGGATGCAATGTTCCGACATTCACAGAAGTAGCTACAGCATAACACAATCATCCAACCCGGAAAAATGTAGGCTACATTTGTCGTAGCACTAACTGAGGAAAGATTGACATAACACAAGCAGTCATATTTTTATAACTCTCGGCTGACAGAAACTACAATATGAATTAGCTAATAGCAATTAATTATAAATAGTAATCACATCACGGGTGAGCTCCCCATTGATCGAAATTGTTGAGCAAAACACTTCCTAGAAATCGAAAGTAATCCGAAGATGGGTAGTTTGTGCGTGCTTGTTTTATTCCGCATCAACCTTCCCTTCATTCACTTCCAGAAGTTTACCCGAAAGATGAGTGAAAAAATGTTCACCTCTATGGTCTGGCAGATTACGTGACACCCAGAATGCACTGTATAATGTCAACAAACATAGCTGGCAAATAGCTTAGCTCATTATAATCAGTACAACCTTCAAAAAAGTATTTTACACACATCATAGGTGTCCATTACAATATATGCAATAATCGGAATGCAATATTTGTCACCAGTAATTGAAAACGTGAATAAAACTGTAAATACATTGTGCTTACAGTAGAAACGACAACATGATGTACAGAAAATAGGGAACTTACTTTGATAGGAACGCACACATGTCCAAAGTTATTATGTGTAAGGAAAACAACAAGGAATGCAAAGCGAGCGCCAGCAAGAAGATGTTCCAATTCTTGCAAGACTGTGCAAATATATGCATACTTGATCTGCGCAAACATGAGTGAAGTGCGGTGGGTTCTCCTGAAAGAGGGAAGTTTATCCGGCTCAGTACAGCCGCAAACATAAATTGTCCGCAATGCTGAAATGGACTACTTCTATGTTAATTAATGAGGAGGCGGAACACACCTCAGTTCAAACTGTTAGAAAATAATTAGAAATTGAGAAGATGAAACATAGCCTATAGATAATTAGCAGGCAGCGCGTGTTAACTGTCCTGTTGCGTAATAATCACATTTTGGAGCAGTGAGTGCATTCTGCGGCGACCGTTAGAGATATTTGGAACTCACGTGTTAAAAGGTTCATTCTTATTTCTATGGTTGTCACCATAGAGATCCTACGCTTTTACATATGCAGGACAATAATAGTATGGCATGTGATATATCATAAATGTAATGGATTTATAATCAACCTAAAGGGTTTTTATATAATTATCAATACAGTTTATACGGGTTTTATACACATTTTCTGTATAAATAGCCTCTAAAATATATGTAAATAGACCATAAATGTCTCAGATTTAGTTTTCTTGGAAAGCTGTGAGTGTTATTATATGATACAATTTCAGTACTTGTTGTAACGTCTGCTTCCAACTCACACCCTCAAACACGTAGATCCCCTGAACGCAGCCCTCTTTCCAGCTCACACTCTCAAACACCTAGATACCCTGAATGCAGCTCACGCTCCAGATCCCAATCACCTGTTCACACACCTGTATGTTACTATCACACCCTATTTAGTTCAGTTCTTTGCACCCAACCACTGTGAGGTGTCTTTCGGAGCGCTGGTTTCCCCGTGAATTATAGTTTTTGCCTGCCTCAATAACGACGCCTATTCCCTGCCTGTACTTTAGCCTATCGGATTTCCTGTTATCTACCTATTGCCTGATCTCCTGGACTACGTTACTAGCCTTTTCAGTGCCTGTGCTGTTGCACCTTTTGGACCCCCTGTGTATGACCTTCTGCCTGCCCCTGGAACTTGCTACCTTCCTCCTCCTGTGGTCCTTTGCAATAAACACCTGCTGCGCCTTGCGCTTGAAACCAGCTCTCTGTCTCCCCTCGTGTTCATTAGACGAGTTGTAAATGCAACAAGTGTAAGACCTATCATCAACTGATTCCAGCCAGTGTATGGCTGTGGATTGAATGCATTGTTTGAATGTATTGTTGGCATATTGGCAGTTAACTTGAGAAATGTATGGAATCATTCCTCTAAAACTGTCTGGCTAGCTAACGCATACAGTGCAGATACATTTTTCACATTCATTGATTTACACTCTTATTTCAGCACTGGCAAACCATGGTTGACCAACTCCCTGACAAGCATGGCTGACCTTTGGACCATCATAAGAAGGTTCATGTTCATTCTAGTGTTCTAATTCCTTATTCTACGGTTAGCTGATGTCATAGTCAACATATCTACTAGAACTAACCCGTTAGTAAACCCACAATCCAATTCATGTGTACAGCAAGCAGTTTAGCAGTTACACGGGTGGCCCTGGTCGCCATAGCCGTGGGAATTAGGGTGCTCCAGTATCCCGATAAATACTTGTCATCAGAGCGGAGAAAAATACTCCTCAGCACCCCCTCCCCCTTGGTTAAGTAAGTGAAAGGTAAACTAAGAATATACAATGAAATATAGCTAGCTCCATCTGTCTTGCTGCCGCTTCTCAAAACTGTTCAACTGTAATCTTTCTCTCTCTTTGAGTAACTACTCACCATACTTTATGCACTGCAGGGCTAGATAGCTGTAGCCTATGCTTTCAGTACTAGATTCATTCTCTGATCCTTTGATTGCTCCAAGAGCTCTAATAGATTGGAGGATGTCCTTCGGAATTCATCATGTGAATATATTTAGTATAGTTTTATCTAAAAAGGATAATTTTTTTAATGTTTCATTATTTTTATGAAAATCACTGAGTAGGATGGTCATCCCCTTCCTCCTCTGAAGAGCCTCCAGTGCTCTGAATACATCACAGCATGTACACTGATGTTCGAAGTGCTGATCCAAGGTCAGCTTTGCCATTCAACTCCTGTGGGATACGGTTGGGATTAGGGTACAGTAGTTTGAGTGCTAATAGAAATGATCTCTGTGGCATTAAGTCTAAAACACTAAAGCAAATACCGTGTTTTTAATGAAGAAATTAGTGTTACGACACGTGTTACCCTGCAATCCATTTAAAACCAAGTCTTGTAAAGGTGAGGAGATCATCTTATCTGAGTAGTACACAGTACATTTGAAGTGTTAAATGTAACACTGTCAGAGAGTACATATGGTCCCACTATACACAGAGTAAAAAGTACACTGATCAAAGTGTTAAATCAACACTAGAAATGTAACACTAAGGAGGGCAAAAAGTTAACACTGCACTACACTGGCCGGTGTTGATAAAATGTAACACAGAGTGTTATAGTGACACTCACTAGTGTTGATTTAGGGTGACTCATTTTAGAGTACAAATGTGTTTACTCTATTCAGTGTTAATTTACTCTTCCCCCATGTAAATGGAAATAATAAACTCAAGCAAAGCTGTTTCAACATTCAAATATGTTTATTATGACCAAACCATAAGTCCCAGCCCTGGCTTGAACTGTTATCAAGTGAGAGTAGAATGTAGTCAAAAGAATCCCTTGCTCCATATGACATGAACAAATCAAAATGCTGACATTTACATTAACAACAGATGTTTCTCACAACCTAACCATAAGTATCAGCCCTGGCTTAATTAAACAGTTATCAAGTGACAGTAGGGGACAATGTAGTCAAAACAATCCCTTGCTCCATATGAAATGAGCAGATCATAAGGTTTGTGGTACATGATGTCATTTACATGAAATACCTTGTATGGTACCTTTCATTTGCTTCAAAACAACTTTAAATGCATGCAAAGGATCATCAAAACATAAGGTTTCAAGAGCTGACCCAACCAAAAAAACATGTTCCCCTTTCAGAACAATAGCCTTAATTTTGTAAAATACTGGCATTTCAATGACTACTTCACCACATATGACCAAATCAAGACGATATTCTGTACCATGGTGCTTTACCCATTTAACTGACAAAATATTTGTGTGCACTGAGACATTCAACTTGGCAGCAGTCTCATGGCTTTCTTTCACATCATTGAAGCCTTGACATCTTTCCTGGACCTAAAGCTAGTCTATCCTGGCTGAACGTTTCCCAATTATATGCCATGTAATGTTGGTGTATCTTGGCTAAGGTCATAGTGACATTCTTAAAACGCTTCAGTTGCTTTTTAAAGAAATTATGTTTTCCCTCGTAGTGCATACACCACGAATGAAGAATGGGCCCGATATTCCTTAAACAACGATGATAATGCATCATGAAGTGGTGTTTCGGTAACAGATTTCTATCAGGAAACAAATACATGAAAAGCCTATGATGTTCAGCAATTAAGTGGTTCAGATAGATAGTCATGCCCTCTGTTTAGTATAGGAGAAAACACAATATTTACAATTTGCAGTGGTAACAGAAGCAGCTGCCAGTATATATCTTTTTGTACCAGATCACCAAATGTCAATGGCAAATTACGGAGAAGACACCAAGACTGAATAGTATTTAGACCCAAATTATTGCTCCCATCATCCAATTTGAGTGCAGGTGGACGATTCCTCCTCTCTGTGTAGCTATAGTTAAATGAATGAACTCTACCGTACACATCTTTAGCAGTCACAAAGTTGGCTTGTGTATATTGTAACACAAGTTACCTCAAATTGTGCAACTCCTTCTAAAATGTCATGCATTATATCAACAGAAAAATTGTCTGTAGTATTGAACTACTGCAGAGAGTTCAATAAGCAAGCATGCTTCACACCGTACACATGCGGTAGTGTTGGGTTTGACAATGGTCTGAGTGCATGTGTTTTGTTCGTAAAGTCACTCTTGGGTCATCCTCAGAGAATACAGTTTGAAAACCCACTTTCTCAGTGAGGCAAAAACGGCAACAATAACGAGCACTAAATGATTCCAGAAAACCAAACGGGCAATGTATACCAAGAATATCTCCAGTTACTTGGACAATACTGCCATGTATACGACCACTGAAGAAGGGAACTTCAATACCGTCAGTCTCAAGCACTTTCAAATCGCTTACTATTGGCTCAAGAATGGAATCAAATCCATAAGTTTTAAGGTCCTGGTATGGAAGAGTGCACATAAGTGAATATTTACCAAAACTGAATTAAACTTTAACCTCCAAAACAGAGTTTGAGTAAATCACCAGCCTACAAATTCATTGAACTACTATTACTGGCCAACCTGAATTGACATCTAGAGATTAAACACAACTTAAAACAGCTGTTCACATCAAGAAAGCGTGGAAATTCGGTTAGGATGGTGGAGAATTTACTCTGGTCGTGGGTCATCTTCTTCCTGTACTCAAAGGTCAATTTCATCTACTGTTTGACTGTTTCTTCATCAGAAGAATGCTTCATAAGAGAAATGGCCTCTCTGCACTGGTCTTCACTCAGGGTAGCCAAAGTGGATGGACTGGACTCCCTCTCAGCAGTTGGCCCTCCAGAGTATAGTTGAGTGGGCCATTTCTCTGATGAAGCCAAATTCCTCTGAACGGTGTTGATTCTATATGAAAGGTACCCTTCTCCACTGTTAGGGTCGTAATAATGTTCCTTAAGAAAACAAACATGGTTACTAATCTTGAAAGAAAAAACTAATAACCAAGTCCCATTTGCTCAGATACCATACCAGACCAATTAAACGCAGATGCCCTTTATCAGTTGTAATGTATACTTACATAACCATTTGAGGTGTAGGGATCCTTCAGGTATGGGAACAAGGAGACGATGCCTTGTGCAAATGTTTCTCTCACACTGCGCGGTGGTGATGTCCTGACAAGAATATAATCTTATGTTTGGGCGGCATTCAGAATCTCCACAAGCAGCATTGGTCCCCAGTCAGCTAAATATCAGGAGTGATTTTTGAATCAGAATCATGCCTATCGAGTTTGATACAAGAGAAATCTTCTACCAATAGCAGTGGATGGTCAGCAGTAGGCTATCCAATTATGTGACTGAGATACTGATGCAGAAGTCATTTTTAACATTCAGTAGATATGGGAGCAATTAATGCTCAACCATTTTCATTATGAATCTTTCCTTTAAACTTACCCATGAGTCTCTGTCATCGCCGAAACAACAAGAATGTTTATCATTTTTCATCTGGTGCAGTCAGTCAGGCTTTTAGTTTTGTAGTATTCATTGATGACAACCTCTCCACCAGGCTTTTTCTTCAGTATGGTCTCTATTAGCTGTAAAAAGAAAACAGCAGTGAAAAATCCATTTGATGCCACTTGAATTGAAGAATGAATTACAAACGTAATTGCTTCGTCGTCAGATCTTTGACGCTTTCGTGAGGGGCTTCCATCCTCGCTCAAAATGATTGTATCAACTGACTCATGGTCTGAACCACCCATCACAGAACTGACAGAGACGGGACTCATCAGGGAAGATTCTGAAATACACAAAGATGACAATACAGGCATGTCAAATGTATGCTTATATTGAAAGTGATGCCACAAGTAACCAAGACTTGAAAACCAGCACATACCTTTTAGCATCATTGTTCAGTGTGAGATTGAAAACACCAAAATCTGGCCGTGTCACCACCTCCTCAAACACATCCCCATCAACTTCAGTTCCAGACCCATCATACAGCTTTGCTTCTGATAAACTAGTAAGTGGGATCTCAAATTTCAGGAAAGCTGTGACAAACATTAAAACAACAACCTACAATTAGAATTGCAATCGTAATGGTAAGAGTAATCAGACTGACTGGTATGAAAACAATACATTTATTTCCAATCAAAAGGTCTTCAAGTGTCAGGTCAATGATCTTGACATATTTTTGTTCACCATTGAATTTTACCCTGATCAGCATGACTAGGTCTGAAAGCAGTTAATGGTACAAGATAAGGCCGACATGGATGAAAAAGCAATACATTTGTATTTCAATCATGACACATTATATAAGGATGACTACAAATATTTTCACCAATAATCCTGCAATGCTAATTTCAAAGTATATGATGAAAATATTGGATCATGACCACAACTTGTCTGATATTACTTGAAGCAGGTCCCAAACTACAGCAAACAGACTATTCAACTCACATTCACTGTCCCGAAATAGTGACGGCCTAATTAGTCCAGTAAAATATACTCATAATTCCAGCTAGTCACTATATTATGTTGTCATGTTCTAGGAGCAGTCTTACAAGCCCGCCAAAATCAACTGGTGATAAAGCGAGTGGGAAACGCAGTTAGCTAGACTAGCTAGTTGCCGATGCAATGGCCACAATATGTATCTATAAGCATCACCCACAAGTCAAAAATGCAGTTATAATTTGGCTAAATAAACAACTCCCCTTAATCAGATTAGTCCTCAATATATAGTAAGCTGGTGAAATAAAGAGAACAAACTAGCATGAGGCTAAAAAAGCTTGGTGCTGAAATGAGACACGCGCCCATGGAACCACCACGTGGAGCAGACTAACTGCACAGGACAGGGGTGAGCTAGTTAGCTAGCATGCTAGCTATCTAGAAAAGACTTGCAAAAAGTGAAACACAAGTAACTCTAACATTAGCTGCACACACACAATCAAAACTGTTTATGTTACACTGCAGTCTGACAACCATGTATCAAGTATTTAAATTAAAATGGCTAAATAATATCAGTGAAATAATTGTTTAAAACTCACCTTTGCGTGGAACAAATTGGGATTTTGTTGATCCAACAATGTCTTTGAGAAAAGAGGAAACTTGAACTGAATTTATGGGCGGGGTTGTGATGATGTTTACACTTACTGAGTAAAAGTCTACACTAATAGAGTAAAATTTTTAGCAATTAACACCAGTTATCAGCACTGACGCTAGGGATCATTTGGCACTGCCAGTTGCTAAAACAACTCTATGGGAGTCCATCGCTTTTGACACAGTGAATTTCACACTGGTGATTTAAATGTGTATTAAGTATGTGTCGTGTCTTTATCAGGGTGGATATTCGCCAAAATCACGTCTAGACAATAGCTTGATGATTATCTTTCTCTCAAACTCACCTGATATGTGTTCTACTTTATTTACGTTATCATGTGCATGCTGCTGCCTACTTAACCAACCAATTTTGTCGCTCACCAGGTGGGTGATAAAATTCCTAAACTAACCATAATTCAGTTTGACCCTTAAGTCCCTAATCTTTAAATACCCCTTCCTGCTAATTAAGTGTTCCTAATTTCATAAGTAAACAGAAATCCAAGTCATTGTAGCTGCCGTAGATTAGGCAGTCAATATCTGTCCAGTTGTGAAAAATAAACACTTAAATCTCTTGTCTAATCTCTCCAAGTTTACTGCCCCTTCTCGGAGGTACCTGACCTGCCATTTCAACATGTGCTCCATCATTGTGTCGAGCAGCCCTGTTTGTTTTTACGGCAATGGCGATGGATGGTGGATGCTGGTAGGTCATTACCAATGGGTAACAAGTTTCCCTGTCTGAATGTTTGAGAAGAAAAAGTTCCTTGGTCTTTCAGAGTGGAATTCCATCAGTCTCTAAACAAAATAAATAGCTTGTTTTAAGCTTTGCACAAGAATTGGAATATAAAGTTTGCGCTGTGCCATTCCTTTTCTTTGAAACTCAAGGAACCCAGAGTGAAACAAAGCATCCAACAGAAGTCATGTGAGTCCTTATCAAACTGTCAAACAATGGCCTGTCATTGCACCATCAAACTTTCAAGCCTTTGTACACTACACTCTTAGAACCTAAAAGGGTTCTTTGGCTGTCCCAATAAGGAGAACAATCTTTTTGGTTCCAGGTAGAACCCTTTCCACAGAGGGTTCTACATGGAACCAAAAATATTTATCCTATGGGGACAGCTGAAGAAACTCTTTTTTCTAAGAGTGTACTATTTATCAAGTCAAAGAGGAAGTCAAAGGCTTCTCTCCAAGATGGATTGGCCCTAGGCATTTCTACATCCTCTGATAGGAAGGAGTATGCTATCTTAGAATGACTGGTATTGGCAATAGCCTGAAGAGTGGTTTGCCCTGGCTCAAGGAATGCAAAAGAATCACCTCAAAACAGCTATTTTCGAGCTTCTCTTTCTTCTCTCAATGTTGTCAGACAATGATAAGGGGAGGTCATACCTTCAGCTACCACAGGTATTATCCTGGATGACCCACTGACTATAGGGTCGTCGCAACCTCAAGGCGTCAAAGGGTAGGCCCATACATCGGTTCCCTCATCCAATCAAATAGAAGGGGTCGATTTTTCTGAAGATAAAAAATTGCCCAAACATGACTCCGAGGATACCTTTCTGAGATAAGGGTAATGGATCGGCCCTGTGAGCAGCCCATCTGTTTGCACAAGTGAAGGGGACCTGCGTCTTCTCTTGAGTATATGACGGCTCTACTTATGACCTCCTAGGCCCCATAATCAGGTCCTTGGCAGGGGGCTTTGATCTCCTTGGGGCTCCCTTGACTACTGCCTGTTGGGAAATGTGGATATATGGGCAAGGGGGCCTGGTTAAGAACAAACATGGGTGAAAAGGATAGAAGATAGACAGACAAGCAGGGGTGACAAGGGTTTAGTGGTGTGGAGCTTGCTGAGTGGTGGGGGTGGAAAGTGCACAAAGGTTAAAAGTGCACAGAGGTGAGGGTGCTTGGTCGAAGAAGTCAACTCCCAATATTTCACTTGTAAAAACAGCCAGCATGGGAGTGTGTGTGCATGCATTTGTCTATTTGTCTGTCTGTGTTTGCTCAAGAGTCATGAAGAAATTAGTTAGGAAGAGTGTGAGCAGTTGATTGTAGGTGTGGCTGCAAAGCCATTCACTACCACTCAAAAAAAAAAAAAAAAATGTTCAACTGATAAATGCTCCCCCCAAATTAGCTTCTTATGTACATGGTTCAAAATTACAGCTACTATATACGATGTGAGGTGCATGGGGACCAATGGAACAAATTGCTCTGCATCTTTTGTCAAATAAGTAGGATCTGCAAAGAGATATAACATTTTTGAAAATGTCTATAAGGGTAATATGGGTACCATCAAATGGTGAAATTGAGCAAGCCAAAGAATTATGCAGTTCCCAAACAATTATGCAGTCAGAATGTAATGTGTGGTGAATTATACCAAACTATTGTTTTCATAACAATTCCGTCACTCAACAACACCCCTTTTTGAGTGCAAAGACACACAAACACTCCCCTATCTGTGTCTTTTGACACATGCAAATCAATCATTTCCTTCATTGTCAACAGGCTTGATCATTGAAGTGCCGAGAGTTTAAACATGAAGAAAAACAAAGAGCGACATGAGGAATAGCCCCTTTGTCCACTTACATAATCAGTCATACTCCAAGTGCTCAACTCTGGCTCTTGAGGGCCAACCCTTGGAGTGCCCTTTTCAACTGCAACCATATACAAGGTGATATGGTGATACAAGGTGATATTTACAGAGCTTCCCTCAGGCCCAGGCCATGTTGAGGGATACGTTTGGAGGTGCTTAATACTTTCCTGCTCATGTTATACATAATGGGACATACAGGTCCAGAGATGGAGGGGGGGGGGTGTAGAAAAGCGCTACAACTAGCACAATGTCTCACTCCCTGAGACTCACACACACTAATAGCTCTTCTGTTGTTTATATCTGGATTTAAAAACCCAGCCCACTGACCAAGTGTTCCGTGAAGCAAGTTTCCCAATCCAGAAGCAAATGTTTTGGTCTAAAGAAAACCGCCCAAATTAGGGGAATCAGTCAAAGCGTAATTTGGGCCTGTTAATGTTGGGTAACTGTACTAAGAAAAGGCTCTCCTTTTGGTTGGTTACATCCTGTGGTGAGTAATGGCATGTTTGGTGAGGAGAGTCCAGTCCCACTGAAATATGTATGCTCAGAGCGTTGACTTCGAACAAAATGCCTGACAATTATGGTGAGCTGATTGTAGTCAAGGATGCTGCCAAGAAGGAATTTTCATTGTTAATAACCAAAAGAAAAACGTTTATGTCTGATGCCTAAATCTATTTTGCTTGTAGCCACAGTGGACCTTACCCATGCGTGGTATTTCATTATAATTAGCTGGAAAAACATAACATGACCACAGTCATCAAAGTGGAACAGTTTGGTGAACCCGTGCCATATTATTTCAATTAGCTAACCATCCTCAGTTTGGCTGGGAAAACAGGCGTAACTACTGTCGTGCTACATTTTAGAATGCTAAATTGACGCAAAATGATTTTTAGAGAACTATTACTCTGCAATGCTCGCTTCTAGATAACAAGCCAATGTAAACACGACATTTGAAATGTGAAACATTTTAAGATAAGGGTTATATATCACAGCGAGGGAGAAGGGGACTGGCAACAGCCTAGCTATGCAATTGGATTGTTCAGACATTACATCTCAGACTGGATTGGAATAAAATGGAGCACTGTGGCCAAACCCATTTATCTCTTTTGAACATATTATAAACCTAAAAGTAAAACTGAGAAAGAGCTGTCCATTAGCATGTAAACATTGGTTAACATTAATATTCTCAAATCAAATGTTATTGGTCACATACACATGGTTAGCAGATGTTAATGTGAGTGTAGCGAAATGCTTGTGCTTCTAGTTCCGACAGTGCAGTAATATCTAACAAGTTCACAACAACTTCCTAATACACACAAATGTAAAGGGATGGAATAAGTACATATATGTACATATAAATATATGGCCGAGCGGCATAGGCAAGATGCAATAGATGGTATAAAAATACAGTACTGTACATATGAGATGAGTAATGTAAGATATGTAAACATTGTTAAAGTGGCATTTTTTTAAGTGACTAGTGATCCATTTATTAAAGTGGCTAATGATTTGAGTCTGTATGTAGGCAGCAGCCTCTCAGTGTTGAGATAGAAGCAGTTTTTTTGTCTCCCGGTCCCTCCTTTGATGCACCTGTGCTGACCTCGTCTCCTGGATGGTAGCGGGGTGAACAGGCAGTGGCTCAGGTGGTTGTTGTCATTGATGTGGTAAAGGGCGGAGCAGTTGCCGTACCAGGCGGTGATACAGCCTGACAGGATGCTCTCAATTGTGCATCTGTAAAAGTGTGTGGGTTTTAGGTGACAAGCCAAATTTCTTCAGCCTCCTGAGGTTGAAGAGGCGCTGTTGCGCCTTCTTCACCACACTGTCTGTGTGGGTGGACCATTTCAGTTTGTCCGTGATGTGTACGCCGAGGAACTTAAAACTTTCCACCTTCTCCACAATTGTCCCGTCGATGTGGATAGGGGGGTGCTTCCTTTGTTGTTTCCTGAAGGCCACGATCATCTCCTTTGTTTTGTTGACGTTGAGCGAGAGGTTGTTTTCCCGACACCACACTCCGAGTGCTCTCACGTCCTCCCTGTAGGCTGTCTTGTCGTTGTTTTTATTAGAAATCAGTAGTCCCAAATGTATTCACTTCTCCATGCTCAGTCTATGCTGGCTATCATGGTTCTAACTAAAGCAATTGTATGTTTCTATTTTGACCGTAGGGCTCCATATACTGTAAATGCCTAGGCCTAAATTTCACTACTCTATTACATTGCTGGTCACACAATGTTGGCTACCATGGGGGCTAGTGTCTTTACTGTGCTGGCGAGACCCCGTACTACCATCCATAGATCCTCTGGTATTAGGGAGTAAACATTATTTATATTCAAGGATACCTGGAGGTAATCAGACCTCTTTGAAATGAAAATGGAAAAAACGTAACCCTCTGTCACGTCTACTCCTGCTCCCCCTCTCCGACGCTGAACGTCGCCGGTCTACTAACCACTGGTCCTGGCAACCCATGATTATGCAGACCTGGCAAACCTCATTACGCGCCCCATCATGAGGCACACCTGGACTCCATCACTACCCTGATTACTCCCCCATTATCTAGCACTCCCTAGCGTCACTCTTCAGGCAGTATTGGTTATGTTTCCTTGTCAGACAGTTCTCTTGTTTTGCATTTTTCTATGTTCATTATTATTAAACTCACTAACAGGATCTGCTTCCTGACTCCGTGTCGACGCTACACCCTCCCCCTTGAAAATCATCCTTAAAACAAAATAGCAGGGAATATGAAATCCCTTTTTAGTAGGCTATCAATGTTGAAGTTGTGATTTCTATCAAATCAATCCCTGGTTGAGAACCACTGCTGTATTCAGTCCATATTCATGTTATTCGCTAGAGGGCGACATTTACCAATCTAAGTGTTAAGGGCCATTCACACCAAGGACGATAACTATAACGATAAATAACTATAAAACATTGGCGAGCATCCACACTAGAAGAAAGTATCATTCTACAGTAGCCTTCACCTGTCAATCAACTGATCAAATGATCCTACTGCACGCTGTAGGCCTAATATTAAGGTGGTAACACAGATCATTCATCAGTGCTTCAGGGTGTGTTGAGTGTCCTAATGACAACTGCAAATAATACTTCAATCTAGGCTACATGTAGCCTAATGAAAACAATCATATAGAAACTCGTATTTAAATTAAATGTAGAAATTCAACAAAAAATAAGGTTTAGCCTGCACATCTTTTACATCATGTCATTGCTTGCCTCGTTGCTCAAGTGGTTTGCGAGTGATACCATTTTGCGAAAGGATTTTATTTCATTTGGATATTTTTATTCACTGTGCTTATCACTGTATGTCCTGTGCAGCCATTTAATAGGCTAGATCAGTGAAACAATGTTATCATCACTGGCCAGTGATGCACTCTCTCTCTCTCCCCAACTTTCCCTGACAGTTCGTTTGATCTATTTTACATTCAGCAATTAGCAAGAGCAAGTCTGCTTCTCTCCACAAAAAAACCTACTAGGCCTAGTATAACAAATTCAAAAAATGTATCTCCTATAGCTTTTGTAGCCGATAGCTTTTCTTGGGATTTCACAAGAAGAGGAATAGCGTAGAGGCTTGCATCCAAAGCCTATAGCCTAACAGCAGGGTGAGAGAGGCTAGAGTTGTGTAGCAGAGGAAGCTAAATATTAGGGCTATAAATATTTGCCTGTCAAAGTGCAACAAAAAAAAAGGATAATAGATTATGGCAGATCTGTGCGCTACGCAAAGTTCCGAAAACAACTGGTTTAGACTTCACAGTGAAATGCTTGCTTACGAGCCTTTCCCAACGATGTAGAGTAGTAACACAAAATATTAAAACAAGAAATGATTATTTCACATAACTCACAGTATCACAATTCCAGTCAGTTTGAAGTTTACATACACTAAGTTGACTGTGCCTTTAAACAGCTTGGAAAATTCCAGAAAATTATGCCCTGGCTTTAGAAGCTTCTGATAGGCTAATTGACATAATTTGAGTCAATTGGAGGAGTACCTGTGTATGTATTTCAAGGCCTACCTTCAAACTCAGCGTCTCTTTGCTTGACATCATGGGAAAATCTAAAGAAATCAGCCAAGACCTCAGACAAAAAATTGTAGACCTCTACAAGTCTGGTTCATCCTTGGGAGCAATTTCCAAACGCCTGAAGGTACCACGTTCATCTGTACAAACAATAGTACGCAAGTATAAACACCATGGTACCACGCAGCCGTCATACTGCCCACTCAGGAAGAAAACGTGTTCAGTCTCTTAGAGATGAACGTACTTTGGTGCGAAAAGTGCAAATCATTCCCAGAACAACCACAAACGACCTTGAGGACACAGGTACAAAAGTATCTATATCCACAGTAAAACGAGTCTTATGTTGACATAACCTGAAAGGCCACACAGAAAAGAAGAAGCCACTGCTCTAAAACCGACATAAAAAAGCCAGACTACGGTTTGCAACTTCACATGGGGACGAAGATCGTACTTTTTGGAGAAATGTTCTCTGGTCTGATGAAACAAAAATAGAACTGTTGGGCCATAATGGAGGAAAAGGGGGAGGCTTGCAAGCCGAAGACCACCATCCCAACCGTGAAGCACGGGGATGGCAGCATCATGTTGTGGGGTTGCTTTACTGCAGGAGGGACTGCTGCATTTCACAAAATAAATGGCATCATGAGGAGGAAAATTATGTGGATATATTGAAGCAACATCTCAAGACATCAGTCAGGTGGTTAAAGCTTTGTCACAAATGGGTCTTCCAAATAGATATTGACCCCAAGCATACTTCCTAAGTTGTGGCAAAATGGCTTAAGGACAACAAAGTCAAGGTATTGGAGTGGCCATCACAAAGCCCTGACCTCAATCCTATAGAACATTTGTGGGCCGAACTGAAGGCATGTGCGAGCGAGGATGCCTACAAACCTGACTCAGTTACACCAGCTCTGTCAGGAGGAATGGCCCAAAATTCACCCAACTTATTGTGGAAAGCTTGTGGAAGGCTACCCAAAATGTTTGACCCAAGTTAAACAATTTAAAGGCAATGCTACCAAATACTAATTTAGTTTATGTAAACTTCTGACCCACTGGGAATGTGATGAAAGAAATAAAAGGTGAAATAAATCATTCTCTCTGCTGTTATTCTGACATTTCAAATTATTAAAATAAAGTGGTGATCCTAACTAACCTAAGACAGGGAATTTTTACTAGGATTAAATGTCAGGAATTGTGAAAAACTGAGTCTACATGCATTTGGCTAAGGTGTATGTAAACTTTCGACTTGAACTGTATATATATTGATATTGACCTCATCCCGTCAGTAGAGGATGCCTGGTTGTTCTTAAAAGCAATTTCCTCACCATCTTAAATAAGCATGCCCCTTTAAAAAAATGTAGAACTAACAACAAATACAGCCCTTGGTTCACTCCAGACCTGACTGCCCTTGACCAGCACAAAAACATCCTGTGGCGGACTGCAATAGCTTCGAATAGTCCCTGTGATATGCAACTGTTCAGGGAAGTCAGGAACCAATACACGCAGTCAGTCAGGAAAGCAAAGGCTAGCTTTTTAAAACATAAATTTGCATCCTGCAGCTCTAACTCCAAAAAGTTTTGGGACACTGTCAATTCCATGGAGAACAAGAGCACCTCCTCCCAGCTGCCCACTGCACTGAGGCTAGGTAACACGTTCACCACCGATAAATCCATGATAATCGAAAATTTCAATAAGCATTTCTCTACGGCTGGCCATGCTTTCCTCCTGGCTACCCCAACCCCGGCCAACAGCTCCGCCGCCCCCGCAGCTACTTGCCCGAACCTCTGCAGCTTCTCCTTCACCCAAATGAGGGTAGCAGATGTTCTGAAAGAGCTGCAAAACCTGGACCAGTACAAATCAGCTGGGCTTGACACTCTGGACCCTCTCTTTCTAAAACTATCTGCCGCCATTGTTGCAACCCCTATTACCAGTCTGTTCAACCTCTCTTTCGTATCGCCCGAGATCCCTAAAGATTGGAAAGCTGCCTTGGTCATCCCCCTCTTCAAAGGGGGTGACACTCTAGACCTTAACTGCTATAGACTTATATCCATCCTGCCCTGCCTCTATAAAGTCTTCGAAAGCCAAGTTAATAAACAGATCACTGACCATTTCGAATCCCACCGTACCTTCTCCGCTGTGCAATCCGGTTTCCGAGCTGGTCACAGGTGCACCTCAGCCACGCTCAAGGTACTAACTGCCATCGATAAAAGACAGTACTGTGCAGCAGTCTTCCGACTCTGTCAATCACCGTATTCTTATCGGCAGACTCAATAGCCTTGGTTTCTCAAATGACTGCCTCGCCTGGTTCATCAATTACTTTGCTGACAGAGTTCAGTGTGTCAAATCGGAGGGCCTGCTGTCCGGACCTCTGGCAGTCTCTATGGGGGTACCACAGGGTTCAATTCTCTGGCCGACTCTTTTCTCTGTATACATCAAATGATGTCGCTCTTGCTGCGGGTGATTCCCTGATCCACCTCTGTGTGGACGACACCATTCTGTATACAGTGAGGGAAAAAAGTATTTGATCCCCTGCTGATTTTGTACGTTTGCCCACTGACAAAGAAATGATCAGTCTATAATTTTAATGGTAGGTTTATTTGAACAGTGAGAGACAGAATAACAACAAAAAAAATCCAGAAAAACGCATGTGAAAAATGTTATAAATTGATTTGCATTTTAATGAGGGAAATAAGTCTTTGATACCTCTGCAAAACATGACTTAGTACTTGGTGGCAAAACCCTTGTTGGCAATCACAGAGGTCAGACGTTTCTTGTAGTTGGCCACCAGGTTTGCACACATCTCAGGAGGGATTTTGTCCCACTCCTCTTTGCAGATCTTCTCCAAGTCATTAAGGTTTTGAGGCTGACGTTTGGCAACTCGAACCTTCAGCTCCCTCCACAGATTTTCTATGGGATTAAGGTCTGGAGACTGGCTAGGCCACTCCAGGACCTTAATGTGCTTATTCTTGAGCCACTCCTTTGTTGCCTTGGCCGTGTGTTTTGGGTCATTGTCATGCTGGAATACCCATCCACGACCCATTTTCAATGCCCTGGCTGAGGGAAGGAGGTTCTCACCCAAGATTTGATGGTACATGGCCCTGTCCATCGTCCCTTTGATGCGGTGAAGTTNGGGGGACCTTGCGGGCGCTGCAGGATTTCAGTCCTTCACGGCGTAGTGTGTTACCAATTGTTTTCTTGGTGACTATGGTCCCAGCTGCCTTGAGATCATTGACAAGATCCTCCCGTGTAGTTCTGGGCTGATTCCTCACCGTTATCATGATCATTGCAACTCCACAAGGTGAGATCTTGCATGGAGCCCCAGGCCGAGGGAGAATGACAGTTCTTTTGTGTTTCTTCCATTTGCGAATAATCGCACCAACTGTTGTCACCTTCTCACCAAGCTGCTTGGTGATGGTCTTGTAGCCCATTCCAGCCTTGTGTAGGTCTACAATCTTGTCCCTGACATCCTTGGAGAGCTCTTTGGTCTTGGCCATGGTGGAGAGTTTGGAATCTGATTGATTGATTGCTTCTGTGGACAGGTGTCTTTTATACAGGTCACAAACTGAGATTAGGAGCACTCCCTTTAAGAGTGTGCTCCTAATATCAGTCTGTTACCTGTATAAAAGACACCTGGGAGCCAGAAATCTTTCTGATTGAAAGGGGGTCAAATACTTATTTCCCTCATTAAAATGCAAATCAATTTATAACATCTTTCACATGCGTTTTTCTGGATTTTTTTGTTGTTATTCTGTCTCTCACTGTTCAAATAAACCTACTATTAAAATTATAGACTGATCATTTCTTTGTCAGTGGGCAAACATACAAAATCAGCAGGGGATCAAATACTTTTTCCCTCAGTGTACTTCTGGCCCTTCTTTGGACACTGTGGTAACTAACCTCCAAACAAGCTTCAATGCCATACAGCACTCCTTCCGTGGCCTTCAACTGCTCCTAAACGCTAGTAAAGCCAAATGCATGCTTTTCAACCGTTCGTTGCGACTAGCATAACTACCATGGACGGCTCTGACCTAGAATATGTGGACAACTACAAATGTCTAGGTGTCTGGTTAGACAGTAAACTCTCCTTCCAGACTCATCTTAAACATCTCCAATCCAAAATCAAATCTACAATTGGCTTTATATTTCGCAACAAAGCCTCCTTCACTCATGCCGCCAAACTTACCCTAGTAAAACGGAGTATCCTACCCATCCTCGACTTCGGCGATGTCATCTACAAAATAGCTTCCAATACTCTACTCAGCAAACTGGATGCAGTCTATCACAGTGCCATCCGCTTCGTTACCAAAGCCCCTTATACCACCCACCACTGCGACCTGTATGCTCTAGTCGGATGGCCCTCGCTACATATCCGTCGCCAGACCCACTGGCTCCAGGTCATCTATGCTAGGTAAAGCTCCGCCTTATCTCAGCTCACTGGTCACGATAACAACACCCACCCGTAGCACGCGCTCCAGCACGTACATCTCACTGGTCATCCCCAAAGCCAACACCTCCTTTGGCCGCCTTTCCTTACAGTTCTCTGCTGCCAGAGACTGAAACTAATTGCAAAAATCGCTGAAGCTGGAGACTTATATTTCCCTCACTAACTTTAAACACCAGTTATCTGAGCAGCTAACCGATCGCTGCAGCTGTACATAGTCCATCTGTAAATAGCCCACCCAACTACCTCATCCCCATACTGTTTTTTATTTACTTTTCTGCTCTTTTGCACACCAGTATCTCTACTTGCACATCATCATCTGCTAAATTGTAATTTACCTCGCTACTATTGTGGCCTATTTATTGCCTACCTCCCCACGCCATTTGCACACACTGTATATAGACTATTTTTTTCTATGTGTGTTATTGACTGTACGCTTGTTTATTCCATGTGTAACTCTGTGTTGTTGTTTGTGTCGCACTGCTGTGCTTTTAAAGGTGAAATAAATATATGATTTTGATTAAATGACAGGCAGGCAGCCTAGTATAAACATATCTCAAAAAAACGGAGGAGAACAACTCGTAGGCATAGAGATTAACTGTTGTCCTCCCCATTTGGTAGCAACTTGGATTTGGATTTAATTTAATGGATTTAATCCATTCACATTTCTCTGCATTGGGGAACCCTTTTGGTCTCAAATGTAACTGTTTTCTAGACTCTCTTCAGCAGACAGACCGAAAAGAAACCTTTAAATTATTGTGAAAACTTTTTTCACAAGCTTTGGACCTAGTTGTGCAACGCCATGCTTGTTGTTGTAATAAACAAGAGTTTGTTGGTGCTTTCAAGACAACAAAAAAACATGGTCAAATCATGACGTCAGTGATCTTCAGATGAATAAGTCGGAGCTCTAGAAAGATGCCAGCGTTTAAGACTTTGAATTCCTGGTTGGATGATCATTCAAAAAGATTTTCCCAGTCGGAGCTCTGAAGTCGAAAGTGACTTTTCAAGTTCCCAGTTGTTTTGAATTGCAGCATTTATACCATTGTTCTTGTTGTGAGCTAGCTCCCTACGTCATCACCATAAGCGCTAAACGTCAGATACTCTACACGCCCACGTTCTGAATACAGCAAGTACAAAGAGGGACTGATCAAACAGCCAATGGAAAGGTACAAGTGAAATTCCCACCCAGCTGGGCTCAGTGAAGAGAATAAGAGAGAGGAGGGTTGTACACCAAAGTCGAATTCAATAAGTAAATTCCAAAATGCTGAAAAATATAAAACAAATGCTAAACCATCCCCCTGACTGAAATTGAAAAAGCATGACCCTCCCCCATTTCCCTCTGGGTAAAAATTGCATACATTTCAACCGCTCCCTTCTTTGCCTGGGATACAAGCGGCTTGAGAACTAGCGAGGCATAGTCAAACACTGGGAAAGATGAATGCTTTGTGACAGGTTTATTGAATGTTTAGGCCAGCGCCCAGTTACAGACCCTTTCATTTTGTTGTGCATGGAAGTGTCTGATGGGGATTCACGCTTTGGCGACTCTGTGGTTATTTGATACCCACAGTGGGTTGGTGATGGTGGGATAACTAAAGGCCTCAGTAGTATGAATACATTGTGATACAGTTTGTTATGGCCAACTTGCATTTGGAAAGTTGATATTGAATTCTATAGGTCAGGTTACCGCTTAGGATCAGCTCCTTCTCCCCCAAACCTAATCTAAATCCAATGGGAGGGAAAACTCAAAACTGAGCTTGCATTGACAGGCAACTTCATCCTACTCCATATATACGTCGCTTATACCTTAAGTGAGCCAAGACTCTGTACCACGGCAGTGTTTGATAGGGCATGCAACAGAACGTTTTAAAACAGAAAACAAAAATAATTGTTTCTTATTGGTCCAAGTAGTCCCTACCTGTTGTCAGTCCATTTCCTTCTGTTAGGTGCCTAATGAACACAACCCAGTAGTGCCTAACACTACTCCACTATCTGTGAACTGAGGTGTGGGAGCATGTTCTCTACCTCCATTCAGAAAAAGGGTTTCGTTCAGAGGTCAGCGTGAGTGTCCGAGTCTTCTCCACCATCAATAACAAAAGCAGTCTCCCTGTCAGAAGAAGGACAAGGGCTGGTGCCATTAAACAACTGTAAACACACTTTAATGGCGGATACAGAGTGGGCCCTCTATGCCTTTGGCTCCCAGCAGAAGCAGCCGGGAGGCTGGCTTCTATCACACCGACATGCCGAGAGCTTTTAAGTAAGCTGTAAAAAATAATAAATATCCCAAAGTGGCCGGCGCGGACCACAGAATGAGACAATATTGATTTCAAAACAAATACTCAAACGTCGGAGGCATTATTGGTAATTGCTTCATATCAAATGTTGACTAGAGGCCGGGGCTGTCAGCAGATTAGCCCGAAATCCTTCGGGCCATTTGGAGCTATTTTTGAGCCTGTCATCTCAATCCCAATAGCCACGTTTCCACCACCCACACTTAAGAGGATAGTGGTCACTCCTAGGCTGCCAAAATCCTCTATGTCATGAGAGTCAGAAGAAGAAGAAACTCAATTAGGAGTTAGAACTTTACAACCGTGCCAGCTGTCCGGTTCAGCCAGCATTGAAAAATAGCTCACGTAACACAATACGTTGATGTGTTTTCCTCAATTGCATGAGCGGTAGACTATTCCCACAGACATAATCCTGGCGGGAGGATTGGAGGAATAGACATGCTCACTGAGATCGGAAAGGTTGTCATTTTATTTGTCATATTTCATTTGCGTCTTTCTCCTCCTGTAGAAACATATACAAAACAACAAGGAAATGTATCTACTTCTCAGCGTCTTATTAGTCCCCATAATACTGTCTTTAGCTTTATTTGTCTACATCTTCTTTTTTCAATTGAGTTTTATTTATTTTTTTCTCCAACCATCTGGTGTATAATATTCAAATTGCCTCCAAATTATGTAATAATAATGATTGATAATTTTATGTCTTGCTATTAGGAGATGACCTTTTCGGGCACTCCCAATTTAAGCAATACACATATAACGGGAAAGAAATACAAACAAACTCATCTTACATCAACATAGCAGAACATACAGATAAAAAAAAAGTATTGACAGTTTCCCTTAGATCTATTACCATTACCAAACCAATTACACATGATTTGACATCCAACTGATGGATAAATGGCACAGGTCAAATCTGTTTCCTCAGACCTCTGTTCCCAGGGTATCAAGGGTCAAAAAGGTCAAGGGTTGTGCTGTGTCGTAGACCTTATGACAGAGAATATCCTACAATTATATGATTAGGCCCTAAACAGTTCTTGAGTTGTTATAATTTTTTTACTCTGGGCCTGGTACTCAACTCTGAGTTACCCCACCAACTCCCATCATCGCAGTGATCGATACAATCCCCCACAATACATTTCAGGGCCTCGTTTCAGAATACAGAGAAAAGAAACCCTAGCAAGTACTGTAAATACTTTCAGGCCCTGGTGGGCAAATGATGTTGACCGTATCTCATAACTGTTCAATAAATAACACACAAGATACTGTACCAATTTGTCACAATTTAAGACGATTTGACCTCATGTACTCATTTTAATACACCACTAGGGCCCTCTAGGGTCTAACATGCTGACCACGTTACAAAATAAATGTACACATACATGTTATTTAATAATTTCATCCAAACTGCTCGCACTTGTCAACGAGCGTCTGCGTAGCCAGGCGCTAAAATAGAACTTGGTTGTATTTTTGACTCTTGACGTGCTGCAAGTCCCACCTCTCCCATCTCCTCTTTGATTTTTAGGAGCATATACCCACGTGGGTGATTGAAAGCTGAACTGAGGTCCACACTCCAGTCCAGTCGGTGGTGGGAATGCCACATAAAGTCCATGTAAGAAGAAGAAGACAAGGAGGAGAGATTATTAGAAACAAACTAAGTTTCCCCTTATGTCTGTGGATTAATTGTCGGAGTGGATTTTGTGTGACTCAAAATCTGTCAAAATTCTACAAAGATCCAGGAAAGATAGGACCTTATGCATTTTAGGTAAAATAACAACCCAATGTTTATATACCAGGACAAATTATCTAGCAACAGCAAGCTAGCTTAATGTCCATGAATGTTTCATGTGTTTCGACCTGTCCCCTAATTAATATAATTGGTTCAGAGTTCGTTTTGACATTTCAACTTGTGTGTTCTAATGGTCTTTTGTGGATGGACAAAATCAACATGCGTGCAATAGCGCACACTCAGCATGTAAGGAAGGGACCACAATGGCCTGAAAGTGTCAAAAAACCCAAGTCAAACAGTGACAAAGGTGATTTCCATTTGACAGACCTATCTACAGTGGGGCAAAAAAGTATTTAGTCAGCCACCAATTGTGCAAGTTCTCTCACTTAAAAAGATGAGAGAGGCCTGTAATTTTCATCATAGGTACACTTCAACTATGACAGACAAAATGAGGAAAAAAAATCCAGAAAATCACATTGTAGGATTTTTTATGAATGTATCACAGATTCAAATTTTATATTCTCCTTCTGGTAAACTGATGTGTCACACCTGTCTTTGTGATTGTCTCCACCCCCTCCAGGTACCGCCTATCTTCCCCATTATCCTGTGTATTTATACCGGTTCTCTGTTTGTCTGTTGCCAGTTCGTCTTGTTTGTCAAGTCAACAAGGGTTTTTTGTATCAGATCCTGCTTTTCCCCAGTGTCTTTTTTCTCGTCCTCCTGGTTTTGACCCTTGCCTGTCCTGACCCTGAGCCCGCTAGCCTGACCACTCTGCCTGACTCTGACCCTGCCTGCCGTCCTGTACCTTTGCCCCACCTCTGGATTACCGACCTCTCCCTGACCTGACCCTGAGCCTGCCTGCCGTCCTGTACCTTTGCCCCTGTTGCTGTAATAAACATTGTTACTTCGACATGGTCTGCATCTAGGTCTTACCTAGATTCCTAATTGTATGAACTGGCCATGACTGATCCAGCAGACCCGGGCCAGCTGCGCGACGCCATCTCCTCCCAAGGAGCCATCATCGGGAGGCACGAGGAACTGCTTCGTGGCCGAATGGAGGGGGTCCAAATGTTGGCTAAACGCCATGACCGGCATTGGACAGTTTGCTGGAGCAATTCTGCGGGTTGTCTGGGAGGCAGCCTACCACAGTGGTAACCCCACAGCCCCTCAGTAACCCAGCTGCTAGCAGCACCATCTCATTGACCACCCCCCCGGTACGCTTCAATGGAGTCGAGCAACTGTCTGGCGTTTCTAGCTCAGTGTGCCCTCATTTTCGAGCTTCAGCCCTCCTCCTTCACCTCAGATCGCGCCAACATAGCCTATCTCATCACGCTGATGTCTGAGAGGGCACTCACCTGGGCTACTGCTGTATGGGAACAGCAGCCGGCCATATGTGTTAGTCTGGAGGGGTTTGTGAGAGAGGTTAACTTCTTTGGGAGCAGCGCACGAGGTGACGGTTTTGTAGAGCCTGGCGTGCCCAAAGTAAAATGCCTCCCATTCAGGTCCAGAAAATAGGATATGCACATATTTAGTACCATTGGATAGGAAACACTCTGACTTTTCTAAAGGTGTTAACATTTTGTCTGTGAGTATAACAGAACGGATATGGCAGGCAAAAACCCGAGGAATTTCTGTCCTGGAAAAAGTGGTTTTGACACATTGCCTCATTTGGAACCCCTCCCTTATGAAAATGCCCATATAAGGGCATATGAATGCAGTACCTATTGCTTCCTCTGGATGTCAACAGTCTCGAGAAAGTGTTTTCATTCTTCTTAGCTGCTTTTAGATTGTAGAAGAAGACGAATAAGGAAGTGGCCACACAGATGTGAATAGAAGAAAATGCGCGTTCTCGGCTGGCGCGCTCTGTGGTTTTTTCCTTTCTTATCGCCCAGTTTATATTCCGGTTGAAATATTATACTATTTATACAAAAGTGTTCCTAAGGATACATTTACAATTATGTTTGATTGTTCTTGGACAAGTTTATAGGTATAAGTTGATCGAGTTCTCTTCACGTTTCAATGGAGGAGTCGACGCTGTATTTTCTCATTATAACGCGCCAACCAAACTGAGATTTATGGATATAATACATTACTTTTTCTAACAAAAGAACCATGGATTGTCTTTGTTGGACACTTGGGAAGCCCTCAGCAGAAGTTCTTCAAAAAGTAATTGATTTGTTTTCGCTGTGAAATGTGTTTTCTGTGAACCGTGAAGGCTTATGAATTTATGGTAATGGAAAAAATGTGGGGTGCTATCCTCAAACAATCAAATGTGGTGCTTTCGCCGTAAAGCCTTTTTGAAATCTGACAACGCTGTGATATTGCCAAGAAGCAGAGCTTTTGATGACTATGCAACACTTGTATATTGATGCATGTTTAATAATTCAACTTTTGGATTTTGAATTTGGCGCCTTGCATTTCACCGGGTAGCGCCCCACCGCTCCCTAAGAAGGTTTTTTTACGTTCCGTTCTCCGGGAGAGAAGCTGCCCGGACGCTAATCCAGCTTCGGCAGGACTCCTGCAGTGTGGATGACTATGCAGTGGATTTCCACACTTTGGCAGAGGAGAGTGCTTGGAACCAGGAAGCACTGTTCGATATGTTCCTGCACGGCGTCTCGGAGGAGGTCAAGGACGAGCTTGCTGCTCGAGAGTTACCTACAAATCTCGATTCCCTTATCGCTTTGACCATCCGAATCGATGGGCGACTACGGGAACGACGGAGGGAGAGGAAATTCGACTTCGCTTGCACGTCCAGGGATTCCACCTTGCCTCAGAGTCATCCCGGAAGTCACCGACGATCCCGTTGCCGAGAGAACCCGAGGCTTCCCGACCTTCCCCGAGAGTCGCCGAAGACTGCTGAGTCACCGCTTCCTGAGCCTTTGCAACTAGGTAGAGCTGGGCAATCGCCAGCGGAACGGCAATACAGGATCTACACAAAGACTTGTCTGTATTGCGGGACTCTTGGTCATTTAGTGTCCTCTTGTCCTTTTTATTTATTTAACCTTTATTTAACCAAGTAGGCTAGTTGAGAGCAAGTTCTCATTTGCGAACTGACCAAGATAAAGCACAGCAGTTTGATAAATACAACAACAAAGAGTTACACATGGAATACAGACATACAGCCAATAATACAGTAGAAAAATGAAATAAAATAAATAATAAGTCTATATACAGTGAGTGCAAATGAGGTAAGATAAGGGAGGTAGGGCAACAAATAGGCCATGGTGGCGAGGTAATTACATTATAGCAATTAAACACTGGGATGGTAGATGTGCAGAAGATAAATGTGCAAGTTACTGGGGTGCAAAGGAGCAAAATAAATAAATAAATAAATACAATATGGGGTTGAGGTAGTAGGATGGGCTGTTTACAGATGGGCTATGTGCAGGTGCAGAGATCTGTGAGCTGCACTGACAGCTGGTGCTTAAAGCTAGTGAGGGAGATACGAGTCTCCAGCTTCAGTGATTTCTCTAGTTCGTTCCAGTCATTGGCAGAAGAGAACTGGAAGGTAAGGCGGCCAAAGGAGGAATTGGCTTTTTGGGTGATCAGTGAGATATACCGGCTGGAGCGCATGCTGCGGGTGGGTGCTGCTATGGTGACCAGTGAGCTGAGATAAGGCGGGGCTTTACCTATCATGGACTTGTAGATGACCTGGAGCCAGTGGGATTGGCGAAGAGTGAAGCGAGGGCCAGCCAACGAGAGCGTACAGGTCGCAGTGGTGAGTAGTATATGGGGATTTGGTGACAAAGCGGATGGCACTGTGATAGACTGCATCCAATTTGTTGAGTATAGTGTTGGAGGCTATTTTATAAATTACATCGCCGAAGTCGAGGATCGGTAGGATGGTCAGTTTTACGAGGGTATGTTTAGCAGCAGGAGTGAAGGATGCTTTGTTGCGAAATAGGAAGCCGATTCTGTATTTAATTTTGGATTGGAGATATTTAATGTGAGTCTGGAAGGAGAATTTACAGTCTAGCCAGACACCTAGGCATTTGTAGTTGTCCACATATTCTAAGTCAGCGCCGTCCAAAGTACTGATGCTGGACGGGCGGGCAGGTGCGGGCAGTGATCGGTTGAAAAGCATGCATTTAGTTTTACTTGCATTTAAGAACAGTTGGAGGCCATGGAAGGAGAGTTGTATGGCATTGATGCTCGTTTGGAGGTTAGTTAACTTCTTAGGGAGCGGCAGCAGAGGTGACGGTTTTGGAGAGTCTGGCGTGCCCAAAGTAAAATGCCTGCCACTCAGGCCCAGATAATAGGATATGCACATAATTAGTACTATTGGATAGGAAACACTGAAGTTTCTAAAAGTGTTAAAATAATGTATGTGAGTATAACAGAACTGATATAGCAGGCGAAAACCCGAGGAAAATCCATCCGGATTTGCAGCGCCCCACTGCTCCCTAAGTAGTTAACCCTCCTCCTCACAGCTGCCCGTGTCTCTAAATGTTGATGTGGTTGTTACTGGCAAGAAGCACATGGCTGAGCTCTTTAATCACCACTTCATTAAGTCAGGATTCCTATTTCACTCTTCCATGCCTCCTTGCCCGTCCAACATTTCCTCATCTCCCACCCCTTCTAATGCGACTATCCCCAATGCTTCTCCCTCTTTTTCCCTTGCCCCGCTACAAAGTTTCTTCCTGCAGGCAGTCACTGAGTCTGAGGTGCTAAAGGAGCTCCTTAAACTAGACCCCCAAAAAACATCTGGGTCAGATGGTTTAGACCCTTTCTTCTTTAAGGTTGCTGCCCCCGTCATCTCTAAACTTTTTAACATGTATCTCCTTTCTGGGGACGTTCCCATTGCTTGGAAGGCAGTCACAGTTCGTCCTTTATTTAAAAGGGGAGATCAAGCTGATCCTCACTGTTATAGGCCTATTTCGCCCTGTTTATCAGAAGTGTTGGAAAAACTTGTCAATAATCAACTGACTGGCTTTCCTGATGTCTATAGTATTCTTTCTGGTATGCAATCTGGTTTCCGCTCAGGTTATGGATGTGTCACTGGAACCTTAAAGTTCCTCAATGATGTCACCATTGCCCTTGATTCTAAGCAATATTGTGCTGCTATTTGTATTGACCATTCCATTCTTGTGGGCCATTCTATGGAGTTTTGGTGTCTCTGAGGGGTCTTTGGCCTGGTTTGCTATGTTGTGGTCTTAGGTCTCTCTTTATGTAGTGTTGTGTTGTCTCTCTTGTTGTGATATGTGTTTTGTCCTATGTTTATATCTTTTTTTTATCCCAGGCCCCCGTCCCCGCAGGAGGCGTTTTGGTAGGAAGTCATTGTAAATACGAATTTGTTCTTAACTGACTTGCCTAGTTAAATAAAGGTTAAATAAAAAATTAAATGTTTTGTAGCATGCTAAATTTGTGAAAAATATAAATTTTGTGCCACAAAATACATCATGTTACAAATGGCACCCCATAAAGCCATGTTGTATGTGTTGGGTTACGTTTTGCTGTGTTATGTTTTGAGGCATAGGGGACATTCCTAGTGGCGGGCCTTTGGTCCTCAAATACAACCAGCTGGCCACTCCTGTTTGATAGCACAGCGGCTATCTTCCACGGGATCTGCCGCTTATTTATTTATATGGAGTAATTCCAACAGGAGAGCCTTTCGGAGACGTAACTTTGGATTTTCTCTCGAGTTGAAGTACAGAGGAAAAATTGGATGCTTTTACTTGGTTGTTCTAGCTTCTGACAGACAGACTTGGAAGCAATTGTTGACAAGTAAAACAATGTATGGAGGAAAAGGAGAGTGACATGATTTAAGTTGCTAACATTACAATGCTGTCGCAATTACAGTGTTAGTGCACAGGTTTAAGAGCAAGTTTTGTTCGAGGCTGCACAGAACACGCATAGGGACATGACTGGACTGGGTCAAGAGATGTGTTGAGAGTAGCAGAAGCTGTATTGTTTTTGCTGTTGCCAATGCCAATGCCATTCACTGCAAACCAACATCCATGTTCACTCAGTTGATGTACCAGAAATCACATGAGGCTGTTTGTTCATGACAACATTATGCAGTCATCGTGACAGAACATTCAAATAAAGTGTAACCGATTCACTTATTTGAGTTACATATCAGCAAGTTCCAAATTCACGATGTGTGATAGTGTATATTTTTCAAGTTGTGCAACACATTTACTAAGGCATGCCTTATACTTCCCTTGATGAAATTCATGGTTCTTCATATTTGATTGCATAATTGAGTAAAATATAATGGGAGGTCACATTCTTGGTGCCAGCAGACATTGTGATGAAAGGGAAAACTATAATACATGCAACTGTTTTCTTTTACTCCGAAACCCCCTTGTAATTAGGTCCCAACGAATCAAGCTTGTTTACATGGTTCATTGCAGTGTGAACTTCCAGTGACATAAAACTGTGTTTCAGGAACTTGACAAGGTGAGTGTGCGGGGCACATTGGTGGGATCATTAAACTGAATAAACATGCTTTGGTATAGTAGGAAATATTCTTATTGGCTCTCATCAACAATGGTTATGGGGGTTGCATTTTGAGAACATTGTTTGTAGTAACAGGTTATCTACTGAATAATGTGGGGTTTTTTTTATCATGAAATGCTAAACCACCTGTTTCTACTTACATTGCAAACAGGCTCTGCTCACCATCAATACCAAAGGTAATTGTGTATAAAATCTGAGAAAAGGAAATACAGATGATGTTTATGACACTTATGTCGCTGTTTTGACGTATAGTAAACATATTACCATTTTGGAGAGGAATTGTAAATGCTTAGGTACTAACGATGCACTACGTGGGATCTAACACTATGAAAATGTAACCGGTTTGAATATTTAGTGTTTGATTAATCAAGGTTAAGCAATGAGAGGTGATATTTGATCTGAATTACTGGAATGTTTTGAACTCTGATTTCTCATGTACAACCAAGCCCTTTGTATGTTGTTTATTTCATTATTTTATCTAACTAGCGCCCACTCAATCTGCTCACAAGTAATGTACACTATATATACAAAAGTATGAGGACACCCTTTCAAATTAGTGGATTCAGCTATTTCAGCCACACCCGTTGCTGACAGGTGTATACATTTGAGAGCACAGCAATGCAATCTCCATAGTCAAACATCGGCAGTAGAATGGCCCATACTGAAGGGCTTAGTGACTTTCAACATGCCACCTTTCCAACAAGTTGGTTCGTCAAATTTCTTCCCTTCTAGAGCGGCCCCAGTCAACTATAAGTGCTGTTATTGTGAAGTGGAAACGTCTAGGAGTGGTAGGGTCACGGAACGGGACCGCCGAGTGCTTAAATATCATCTGTCCTTGGTTTCAACACTCAAAACCGAGTTCCAAACTGCCTCTGGAAGCAACGTCAGCATAATAACTGTTCGTTGGGAGCTTCATGAAATGGGTTTAAATGGCCGAGCAGCTGAAACAAAAGCCTAAGATCACCATACGCAATGCCAAGTTTGGTGGAGGAGGAATAATGGTCAGGGGCTGTTTTTAATGGTTTGGGCTAGGCCCTTTTGTTCCAGTGAAGGGAAATCTTAATGCTACAGCATAGAATGACATTCTGTTTTTCCAACTTTGTGGCAACAGTTTGGGGAAGTCCCTTTCCTGTTTCAGCATGACAATCCCCCTGTGCACCAAGCGAGGTCCATGCAAAAATGGTTTGTTGAGATCGGTGTGGAAGAACTTGACTGGCTTGCACAGAGCCCTGACCTCAATCCCATCAAACACCTTTGGGATGAATTGGAACGCCAACTGCGAGCCAGGCCTAATCGCCAAACATCCTTGCCCAACCTCACAAATGCTCGTGGCTGAATGGAAGCAAGTCTCCGCAGCAATGTTCCAACATCTAGTGGAAAGCCTTCCCAGAAGAGTGGAGGCTGTTATAGCAGCATAGACCAACTCTATATTAATGCCCATGATTTTGGAATAAGATGATTGATGAGCAGTTGTGCACATACTTTTGGTCATGTAGTGTATGTTGTAGGTCTGAGCATATCTTTCAATACTATTCAATATATTTGATTGATCAGTACAAATCTCAGGCTTGTTATGTACTTTTTTTAAACTCTGAATGGGTTGAACACACTTGACCCCAACATTAACATTTGAATATCAAACAGTACTCGAATAAACAATAAGATTTTATCACAAAATAAATAGCATTAAATGCAAATTACCTAAATTTGAGTTCAGCACAGCTGAACTTCTAACTGTAATGGTTTGAAGGTTACAAGTGTAGGAGTTCAAGTCTAGTTGAGACCCATTTGGGGATGCTGAGCGATTAGTGCTTTTTGTGGTCGGCTCGGTTTCGTTCTGATTTTTGTTAATCACGGTTTTCAATAATTTTTTTATGCACTTTGCATTATGTGGATTGAATTCTGTAACTCGGAATAAAACAATTAATAAAAGTCCCATCATGGTAGTGTCTGCCCATTACTGCTTATCACTTATTTATTCACATTTACTTTCCTTTAATAAAACATTTCAGTTGTGTATATTATCTTTGTTTTATTTGATTACTTTATTCCAAGTCATCATCTCATCCCTATAGAGCGGCTGCCAATGCTGTCTGATGAAATCCCTATTTTAGCAATTCTTCAGAGTAAACAAGGCATACTTTTATGACTGCTGAATACCAACTACCAATCATTTCGATAATGTATTTTCAGGTAGAGATACCTCGTGAAGCAACTTCTCTCTATCCCTCTCGATTAGCATTCTTCTGTCACTAACATAGTAGGTGTAAATGAAACACAGACCGGACAAGTAGGCGCGCAATGGATTATGGTCATTGTAGTTAATTACCATGTTTTCTGCGCAAACTATATATAATATTGGTCTCCTTACTACATCGCACAGTTTGGGCTTGATCTGATTTATCTCTACAGAAACTGTGCAATGTGCGCATTGAGCTCACAGAATAAAACGAACAAAATGGAATTCAATTAATTTAACCAACATTGGTCAACTTCAGTTAATTGCTACGCACTTATAGTACACCTCCTTTTATTTATTCTGCTTGAATCCCCATAAGCTCTCCTGTCCTTTACGACAATAGAAACACAAAGGAGAACAGTTTGTGTGAACCTGTTTATAGTCTGTCCGTGTAATCTCTAACTGTGGCCTCTGACCAAGTCGGGTATTGCTAGGCTGTCCCTTGGGAACCATAAATTGAGGCCCTGGATCTGCAGTGAAGTTTGGCCAACAGAGATGTAAAACAATCCATACCCTCAATCACAATAGCCCCAGTAAATTCCCTGGAGTGAGGCTTCTGGGTTGTGCGGCAGGAAGCAACTGCTTATTTGGCCCTCTAATTAGCCACCCCCACATGGGAAACGAGCTGGTGAAGTTAGAGGCAAAGATTGAGAGAGAAATCACAAGGAGTCTCTTTTGACAATGTTGATGACAAATTTGCCACAGCTCCCATAAACAAGAATTCTGTATGTGCCACTCAAGCCATTGTAAACGCCACAAACAGGGGAGCAATTTGGATTCTCTTGTGCGTGCAATGAAACAGATCAGGCCTAGATTGAGGATGGGGAAAGCAATTTCAGTCCAAATCTTGATATACAGTATGTGTGTACTGTATACATTCAAAGAAGATTGCTCAGAAGTGTATGGCACATAAAAGACGATGTCAAGATAAATCAACTGTTTTCTAATTACAAAGCACCATGTCAGATAAAAGAAGGAAATGCCTAGGGATCGCTTTATTTGGATAGTCCCAAATAGATGATCTACAGATGGTCATACTATCAACAAACTATCTGTTGATAAGCAACTGCTTGCTAAGGTTATGATTAGGGCTAGGTTTAGAATAAGGGTTAGGGTAAGGGTTTGTTTAGGGTTAGGATAAGTGTTGACAGGTATTGAACATCTACAAACCATCTACTTGGCGCTATCCAAATAAAGTGTTACCAAAAACACATTTTATAAGTTTAACTTTACAGTGGCATTCCTGTTGCATGATCACAATCCTCTGTGTAAAATGGTCCTCTAGCCTGCACTGTTTGATGGTGATGTATTGTCCCTGGCAGGTCATCCCTGCGTCATTGAAGACACTGAGGTTTCTGACCAAACTCGAATCAAAGAGCCAAGGAGCTGCAGCTCGTTTTCCATGATGGTTTTTGTTGAGGTTTTTTGGCCTTTCTGACTCAGCTACTGTTGATCGTTGGCAACATAATTTCTGTCAAAGCATCTGAACTATCAGGCTGGTTTCAGAACAAAGAACTTTGTGGACAATGGCACTTTCACAGTATCCATATTAGGACAGCCTCAAAGTCAATGACATCAACTCCTGTGTGACTGTCAAGTCAGAGTGTTATTGACAAACTCCTTGGGACTCTGAGGCTGTCCTAATATGGACACCATACAGTTTGATGTTATTTAGTAGTGGCTTATGCAAAGCAAGATGGGACACACAGATCTGTTTACTTGCTGGGGAAAAGATGGCTTTGGAGTTTCAAGCTCTGTTTGGAGCACATTTCAAAACAGCACACACAGATCTGAAAAGATCACATTTGCTTACGCTCCCAGTTTGGAAGAACTGACATTTCTTTAATGTTTTTTTCTCTCTGCAGATCAATTCCTCGTTTTGGTTTATTTTCACTGTTCAACTGCACGTTTGATCAATTAATTACACGTCTGGATGAGCTTACATACACTGACATGCTATGCTTGTAGTGGTCACTGCCACTGGGAATTTGCTGGCTATTGAATGAAAACTCAGTAATTTTCTGATTTAACTTACAGTATGTACTTGTCATCGTTATTAGTTATATAAATAAACAGATTCCTGAAAGTGCCTCTGCCAGCACTCCAGAGTTGTCTTCTGCACGTTTCCATCACGGAGGTCCCTGTTTTGCTCAGAACATCACCAACACACCACTACCTCCATCTCCTTACCACTCATCTCTATCCTCAGCTAGTCTGCAGATAAGCTGATTAGAAGTTCCTTCCACAGGAGCTGTTTCTGGAGTTCCAGAGCTATCGGACCAGAGAACTAGGAGGGATTTTTCTTGTCTGGGATTCAGCCACCAGAGCAGTCTTTTTCCTAAACAGGCCTTTCAACGCAGTAAGGATTTACATCAGGGCCCATGTCATGATTTAGGAATGGGGGAGCTCATGCAATGCTCTCCTGTGCTTTACTGCCGGGATGCAAAGAGAAATTCCTCCTTAATATTCCAGTTTACTTTCTCCTCCTTTAAATGGTGTGAGGGTGCAGTTGGGGGATAGGAGAGTGGGTGTGAAAATAACCATCCCCCACATTGCGCATAAATCTTCCACATAAATTCAGATCCGAGAGAGGATACTCACGAGTGTGAGAGGATCCCTCTCAGGAATGTCTGCAACAATAACAAATGAAGTACTGTTGGCTACTCCAAGAGGTTAGAGCAGGGAAAGCTTCATATCCTCTGGCTGGAGCAGATGTTCCTTTCTTTCATGTTTACCATCAAAAGAATAAACAAATGAGCAAACTCTTAAACGCTATACTAGTATTTAAACTGTATACTTGCCCACTGATTGGTAACAGAGGTAGTTTAATGAACCACACGTGTGACGAGTAATCCTGCCTGGAATCTAAACACTTAGCTCCCTGAGCTAATGCTTAATTATTAGCTCAAAAGGTTAACACAGTCTTGTAGTGCCAACCCAGACTCAAACCAAGACAGTCACATTGGTGTTGTCACTGATTCGATCAATTGATGCCTGTCAGCTGCTGGGGTCTTTGTGGTTGAGGAGTAAGTCAAAAGGGGTGACATTTTATGGGCTTGGTGAACCATGCTCTTTTATGAATAACCTTATGAGTCCTGAAGACTTGTGTTAGCTCCCTGGGCTAATGCTTAGGCTCAGCAGGCTAACACAGTCTTGTGGCATGCAGATGTCCCAGGTTCACCATGCTGGTCACACTTACTCAGAAAGCATAAAAATGAATTGATCATGCATGGTGTGATGTCCCGCAAAGAATCATTGGCCTGCTTCTGGGATTCAAGGAAAAATCAGTGTAAAACACAAACAGGGAATGACAGAAAGACTTAGTTTCTCAGAATTACAGCTGTGCATCTTCAGAGGGTTCCCCTAGCTGCTGCATTATGGATTATTTGACAAGCAATTACTAGTACATTTTTCTGAAGACAGGGTAAAACTTTACATTAAGTTTCTCTTATTACTGTGTAGTAATGCTGTAATTAGTGTGGTAACAACATTGTCGTTAAATACTGGTCATTTTCATTGAGTTTATTTCTATGCTATGATCTGGCTCAAAGGCTATAACGGATGTAAGTAACATAACGGATGTGTAATGTAAGAACAATGTAGTTACATAGGATATACATGTAATTATCATGTACCTACCTAGGAGCAAGCAACTTAATGTAAAATGAAACCTGCGCATACATTTGTTCTTATTCTTTGCTAGCAAGTGAATAATTAGCCCAGTTGTAGCTAATTTCTAGTCAGCAATGGGGGAGTGGTTGCTTCCTACAAGAGCACAAATCGTGTGCATTTCTAGCCACCTTTGAAAAGCAAGTCAGTCTTAAAGGGGCAGTGTTGTGTTTTGAGACAGGCTTGAATAAGCTAAGTAGCCAATAGGCAGAGGGTAGCATAATTTGTCTGATTCCCTGTACAATGGAATTGGAATAATAATGAAAATGATTTTGTAAAGTGGTTTCTTGCATCAAACAACACAACATTTTCAGTCACCTTGTCTGAAGGACAAGTGGATAAACAGATGAATGTCAATCCCTACTGTTTGTTTCAAAAGTCTGATGGAATGTTGGCCTACATTGAACACAACACATTGGCTGCTACTATAGACTGAATAGCTATTTCCATGTTAAAATGTTGCCGCGACTGGGAGACCCAAGTGGCCCAGCGTCGTCCGGGTTAGGGGAGGGTTTGGCCGGCCCGGGTTATCCTTGTCCCATCGCGCTCTAGCAACTCAACTCCTGTGGCGGGCCGGGCACAATGCACGCTGACACCACCGCCAGGTGTACGGTGTTTCCTCCGACACATTGGTGTGGCTGGCTTCCGGGTTAAGCGAGCATGGTGTCAAGAAACAGTGCAGCTTGGCGGGGTCGTGTTTCGGAGGACGCGCGGCTCTCGACCTTCGCCTCTCCTGAGTCCATACTGTAACTACCAATTGGATATCACGAAATTGGGGAGAAAAAGGGGGTAAAAATAAAATAATAAAATGTATGTAATGGGATGCATTTTCTCCATTGTTTTTTTTGATAGGCCTACGTTATGATCAAATATCCACAGTAGCTTACTTGGCCACTGTTATAACTAACTTAAAGCGGGTACAGTCTGTGTTCACAGTAAACGTGTGCCAGAAGTTGCACAGAATTTTCACAACGTTCAAGACCTTAAATGTGATCAGTGGTAATATGAAAAACAGCTCAACTCCATTAGCACAGGTATAAGCTTAAGTTAATATAAACTGTAATATTATACTACTTTAAATGAGACTGTATTACCAGACTTGCATTATTGTCTCACTTTCCCTCAAACTCTGGGAAAGGATGCCCTCAACTGGTGACAGAATGAGCCCAGGCATTTTATTAGATAGTCTTTGACTCAAGGATGATGCCAAAGTGACTGAAAAGCTTGCATTGAGCTGCAAAACATGCCACTTAAAGTACAGTATATTAAAACTATATTATAAAGTATATTAGGGGATTCTACTGAGTCACCATATACTCAAAACCATAACTGGTGGAACACCAGTTGCTATAGTACAAGTTCACTTTGACACCCAGACAGACCCACAAAATGGACCTGCTGTTTTTGGCTCAGGCTAAATGTTTGCATCAATCAATTTATTCAGTGCACATAGATACATGATGACGTTCTCTTTTGGCACTCCCAGGACTGTGGCGTACCCACTTGAGAGCCATTACATGCTACATTTGGAGGCCATTCACACCGCAGAGACGTTTCACAAACCCCAGTTCAGGGCAGCCACATTAAAAAGAGATACTCATTAAATGGCCATTACGAGTACAACCAGAAGCCTACGACGTGCCAGAAAAAGGCCCTGGGTTGCGTGCATTAAGAGTGTTGTGGGAAGCTTCTGTACATAAATACCAAGGATAATGTGGCAGCAGAGCTCAAGCCAGACTGTGCCGTCGAATATATTGTGCTGTGTAATTGCTTGGGCATGGGGCATGTACCTCTTAAACCTGGCTGGCATCGTATACTGACGTAGCCTACTGTATGCGTAGTTGTTACCTTGACTTGTCCACTGCTAGTTGCTAGGCGGAGGGAATGAACACTTGATGTTGAGTAAAATTGTAGTTGCCATTGACTTTTCATAATTTAAAAAGGTGCATTATGCAACAATTCCACCTGCAAATAGCCAAAAATGACAATAATATATCTGTGGTAGTAAATAAACAAAATTCCTTAAGATATCAATTATCATTTTATCAATTTTAATTCAGTTACTCAAAATGATTTCCATTTATTCAATACTTTAGCTGTTTTTCATGAATTAAACTTAAAACTTCTCACATGGAATCCGATACCCCAACCCCAAATGTCCTTGAGTCCTCAGACTCGTAACGCATCTGCACTCAAGCTGCTGTCCTTTCAAAAAGGAGGAAAGAAAATAATTAGGGCCCAGTTATTTAAGTCAGTGTATGCCCCTCATGGGCACATGAAGTATCAAAACACAGCTGTGGCCTCAGAGTCCTGTGGAAGGGCAGTCTCTAATGTGGGGGCCCGAGCATCCGTCTGTTTGAGAGGGCCAAATTCCTCCACCACGTCGTCTTGACTCAGACAGTTTGTTTTATTTACTCTCCGATCACATGCCGTTCACCCTCCATGACTTTGGGAGATACAATTAACTCCCCAATATCCCTTCTAAGTCCCTTCTATCTGCAGATGTGAGGGAGTTTATTTGTATTAGGTGGGCCTTGTTTTCCCCAGTTGCATGGAAGCAGTGTTTCTCAACTGCAGTCACGTGGCCCATGTCATGCGTTTTTTGCCCATGTCATGCGGTGTGACAGCTCACTCCTTTGGCTCAGCTCATCAAATGTGCTCACCCCTGTTCTTTTTATGCCCTGAACTACTGGTGCAACGTTCAGTCCCCACACTCAGGTTTGAACAATAATACAAATGTAGAGATATCAATATAGATTTTCTATAGCAGCATTAAGTAAGCTAGTTGAGTCTAAGGCTGTTGAACGCATGGTGAACGCAACAATAATAGTCTGTGTCTTTCCTGCATTGGCCACATTCACTTACCAACATGATGTTCAGTGTAAGTCAATTTGGATTTTCTGCTAGTTTCTGCTAAATGACAATATTGTGTGTTATGTTTTAAACTTCTTTGTGTGCCAAGGATTCGCCCAGTCAATTCCAAATCTCAACGTAAACCAACAGTAGTTTTGAAATATGCCACTAGCATGCTAGTCCATCTTCAAAGAGAGACTCGAGTAGATTCCACTGTTTGATGACTAGATGCAGGGAGGCGTGCCTGACAGAGTAGATCCATAAACATTAAGTCTTCACCCCCAATCCCACCCTCCCCTTTGCCTCCAAGGGCCCCCGTGTCACTTGCTCCTGGGAACTGGAAGTAATACAATCCCTTCGAGTTTACCCACCTGTCTCTTGGCCTCTGTTGTGCACCCCGTGCGTTTGACCGAGACGAGACAGAGACCATGGCAAGGAGGCCACGCTACGTTGATGTTGATTCAGCTTCCTCTTGTCCTAGCGCTCCCTCTGGAAGTTTTTGTAACGGGAGGGTGGAAGTGAAAGGGGGGAAATGGTTGTTTGGAGGGGTGGGGAGCTGGGGTTGTCTTTTGCTGGTCAGGGTCGTGTTCAGTAGGCTCAGATTATAGGGAAACGGTCTGAAGAGATTTTCAGTTGCACATTTTGAAAAGTTTTGTGTGTTCTAATGAACATAACCCTGGAGTTCTTAGCAATCCTGGGTCTTTAGGAACACCAATCTACCACAATGACCATCTGCTCATTTCACTGAGGCATCAATGGAGGAGAAGAGCGAGAACAGGAGCAGCTGAAATCATACACACATATGTTCAAACGGTAATAGTACGATTATGCTGCAGAGAGCAAGGCTTAAGAAAACATACACAGACACCCTTTGATGTCCACTGGGAGCTTGCCGATGTGTGGCCCCAAGTGCATATACAAAAATGTTGGGTGGGTCTAAACAAATAATCATGAAGGTGGTAGTCACACAACCTGAGAACCAACAATGATTTTTTTTTCTTCATGTCAGTGAGTTAAATCCTTTGATAGAAAGACGTATCTGGTTCTTCAAGGTTTCTTCTTTCTAGTGAGTTTCTCTGCCACTGAGCTGCTGCTTTCTTTTGTGGGGTCTAGGCCAGGAAACTGTAAAGCACTTTGTGACATATATTTGATAAAAGGGTTATAAACACAATTGTATTGACTTCTGTTCCCATAGGTATAAATTAAGTTACATAAAAGTACTGTAGTATGGCTGCGTTTTGACAGGCAGCACAATTCTGATCTTTTTTTCATTCATTGTTCTTTTGACCAATCAGATCAACTCTGAAAAAGATCTGAAAAGATGTGGAAGTCAGCTGAGTGAACTAAAACACTTCAATGCCATGGCCAGACTTAACAGAAAATGCAAGAGAACATAATTATCATCAACAACTTCATTAAATTAACATTATTTTAGAGGAATTGTTTGTGCTGGTGCCTAAGTCCTGGTGCACTTCAAACTGCTGCCATCATCATGATGGATGCATTGTTTGTGCAGTGTTTCACATTTTCATTCTCTGCATAACGTTTTGTTTAACTATCTTCAGTAAGTTGTGTAGCTCCATCTCGACCACCTGTTTCCAATTCCTTTGTTTAACCTTTGTGTCTGGTATAGCAAGTTCACCTTAAGCAAAAATGTTTGTAAAATTTTTGTTTTCATAGTTAATAAATTTTTGGTTTGAATGTCAGGTGGTGGTTTTTCACCTCTATCTCCATTTTGTGGTTGTTTTTGTGTGTTCTCCTTTAATTGTTTGGAAAACAGGTGGAATACACACAGGTGGACTACATACAGTACCATACTTTAACAACTTAAGTTACGTTTAAGAAGAAAATGTGAGATATTGGCTTAGCAAATTTTCGTGACTTCAGACTTTCCTGACGTTAATTATTTTTAAAAAACACATGCTTTCTTGTGCAGAGTCGTGGACAAGTGGTAACCCTACCGGCTCCAGCATTTGTCACATAACCAGAGTTCGATGATTCCTACTCCCTTAAAACATCCTGGGTCGTACCACAAATATAGTACATTTTGGGTAGTGTAACTTGGTAAAAAATAACTAAAAATGTCACCTACTTCTAACATTCTGTCATAAAGAGCACGTCTTAAACAGCCATGAATCCCCTTGTGACAGGGGGAATGGAAGATTGTTGTGTGCAACAGGGAAAGGCAATTGAATGCAAGCTTCACAAAAAACATTACAATTATTAAAACATTTCTAGCTCATCTACTTATGGGTAAAAGGGTTGACATGTTGTGCTCAACGTGCTCAGTTTTCACCCACAAAACACCAGAAAATTGTCAAAAAGAGCAGAATAAGCTCATCTGCTTTTACACTATGATTTGACTTATATGTTCAATGTTTCTGTAGATTTTTTTTTTCACCATATTAAAACAAGTGTTCAGTTAACGTAACAGGGTTCACCTTAATCTTAAAGTAAGGGACGGATGTAAATGAATCACTGTTCAAATGAAATAAATAATAATTTCATAAATTACTTTGTCAAAGCAAAAACATAACTAGGGCTTTACAATGATGTTAAACACTTGTAGAAATATTTGGGTTAAGTGGGTTACAATCTTCTAATAAGTTGAAAATCATGACGAGGGACAGGTCAAAATGCTGATTTCTGGAACTTAAACAGGTCTTTATTCATATAAAAAAATCTGATTTATTGAATTTTTCATATGGTCTATATTAAAGGGCACTTGATTTAAAATAACAGGCTTTTAAAATGCAATATTGGCGTACAATTTCTATTTAAAATATCAAAGGGATGGCAAATGTACTGTATTCAGGGAACGACCCTCCTTCGGATTCTACTACAATGTTAAAGCTTCAAAATGTGAAAAAATCTATACAATAGACAAATACATACTTTCTCATGTCCTTGCAAATGCACAGTTTACACAAAAGCCAAATCAGAGCCATTCATCTGCTTCATATCAATTAATTAGATGCCTGATGCCGCATTTTACACTGTGAAGGCCTATATTACCCATCAATCCAGACAACAAAACTACACCTGTGATGTCTCTGTGCCTGTAGTAGCAACAAACACTACTGCTATGACCTGGCTATGACAGGTAGGTAATAAGGTGTGAAGAGTAACATTTGGGTCTTGTTTATAACAAGTGTGAACAAACCCATTATAACCTGATGGTGGTTGATAAACAGAGTTTCTTTCAACACGCTAAACAGCAGTCCCCGCTTTTGGACTGAGAGAGCAGCCGCTGTTTCCAATCAGGGCTCCAATTTCACGCACAACTCGACGGGACAGGCCTCTGACGAGAGATGGGTCTGGCTCCCAAATATGTCTTCAGACTGGGCTGATTGAGCATGACATGGCCTCCGATGCCTCATTTAGAAATGCATTCGCTGATAACGCACATGAGGGAAGTTCTTGGTTAATGTGCCTGCTCTGACTGACCTCAAGGAAAAAACAGTATCCTCGCGGTCCTGCCACATGGTTTCAATAATCCATCACTGATATAGGTCCATCTAATAACACTGGCTCACTGAAATACACTGAGTGTACAAAACATTATGATCCCCCTCTTTTGCCTTCAGAACAGCCTCAACATGTCGGGGAATGGTGTCGAAGGTGTTCCACAGGGATGCTGGCCCATGTTGACTCCAATGCTTTCCACAGTTGTGCCAAGTTGGCAGTTGGATGACCTTTGGGTGGTGGACCATTCTTGATACACAAAAGAAACTGGTGAGCGTGAAAAACCCAGCAGCGTTGCAGTTCTTGACACACTCAAACCGGTGCGACTGGCACCTACTACCATACTCCGTTCAAAGGCACTTCAATCTTTTGTCTTGCCCAGTCACCCTCTGAATGGCACACATACAAAATCCATGTCTCAAATGTCTGAAGGCTTAAAAATCCTTATTTAATAATGTCTCCTCCCCTTCATCTATGAATGAAGTGGATTTAACAGGTGACATCAATAAGGGATCATAGCTTTCACCTGGATTTAGCTGGTCAGTCTGTCATTGAAATATTGAGTCATTCAGACGTATCAGAACAACTTTGAATAAAACAAATCTGACTATATAGAGAAAACAAAAACCTGACATTTTCCCCAACCTTTTATTTAGAGGTTACATGTTGAGTCCCATGATAATGTAATAAAAAAATATATATAAGTCAATACATCTTGTAGTAGTGTTGTGTTCAAGACCACCTAAAGTGAGACCGATTCCAGACAAAGACCAGAGAAAATCGAGTATGATTCAAGAACGAAAACGTGAGGGGGGACGGGGGACGGACAAATCGCCACAATAAGAGTTCAAAATGTCCAGTATTTCTGTGTTCATCTTTCAGAACAACATATGGATTCTTTAGACCTTCAGAATGGTGAATTTTTTTAAAATAATAATCATGCTGAGGATAAATAGAGAGCCACTCTACAAATTATCACTAACCCATACAGGTCTATAAAAGATAAAACATTCCCCCAGTCTCACTTTAATAATAGTGAGAGTGCAACTTTCAAACAATGCCCTCCATTCTTCCCTACCAGTGAATCAAGGAAATTCTGACGAGCGAGTTTGAGGAGAATTTTCAATGAAAGTAAAAGGACAGTAATGTTACGAGTAAAGTAGGAAGCCCAGGTTTCAATAGGCGACAAGATATGAATGTGTCATGAAAGGAGTGTGGATAGTTGGCCTGGAGAAGCGGTTTTATGGGCTGACAATTATGATTTCTTTCACTCTGCTGGTCTCGGCAATAAATTACGAGTCCTCGTTATCCGAGACCGAGTCAAGGCCGAGTAAAAATGTATCCAACACAAGACCAAGATCATTATCGTTTTGGTAATTCAGGTTTTTTGTTATAAGTTAAGGGAGATGGATATAAGTTATGGAAATTGACCATGCCAAAATCATGGTTTGTCATTTAAACAGAGGGCGAGAAAACAAGATTTCCGATCCCAAAATAATCTAAATGAACAGAAACTGTTTGTATTATGTATACAGAAAAAGTTTTTTTGCTATGCAGGAACTGTACAATGTTTGCCTTCCTACTACCTACATTTTCATGGCCCTTCATCTCAGTGTTACTGCATTCCATCAGATGCGTGACTACAAATGCCTGGCTTGGAAATCTGTCAAACAATGTAGTAACTGGTGTACCCCTCCTCTCAGCTATTGAGACCTCCTTCGAAGAATCAGATAGGCCTTATCTGTTCCAATTTACGTTAGTGGGGCCCTATAATGATGCCGTTCTGCATGAATGCCTGCCTGAGAAAACGGAGACAAGTCAGTTGCCTTCGGTGTGAACTACCAAGGAGCCAGGTGGCATAATTGCAGCTTAACCGTTGCGTTTGAGTGACTCGACATTTTCAAGGGTGCACGCTAGAGTCAAGGGGGGAAAAACTACTGAAATATCAGCCAATCTCCACAAAGTCTGCAAGCATTTAAAAAAAGTGGCTCTTTTTTAATTTAGCAATTATGCTGATTTTATTTTTCGAAGGCCGCGAAATTGCATTTACCTAAAATAACGGCGGTGTGGGATGGTCTTTGTTCTCTTGTCGTTTTCTCAGGTCGGCCGAGCACTTTGTTTCCCTCGCAGGCTGCCAAGAAAATGAGGAATGTTCGTGCTTAGGACTAAAGCAGTGTGTAATGCTACGGGTGTCTAAGCCAGTAGAGCAAACCCAAAAATGTATCTAGCTGTTTCATTTCCACACACATGCTGTCTTTCCATAATGTTTTATGGAAATTTAAATAGCTGGCACACACAACTGTTTGGCACTGTAGTAATCAATTTCTATACACTGAGTGTACAGAACATTAGGAACACCTGCTCTTTCCATGACATAGACTGACCAGGTGAATCCAGCTATAAGCTATGATCCCTAATTGAAGTAACTTGTTAAATCCACTTCAATAAGGGGAGGAGACAGGTTAAAGAAAGATTGGAGACATGTATTGTGTATGTCTGCCATTCAGAGGGTGAATGGCAAGACAAAAGATTTAAGTGCCTTTGAATGGGGTATGGTAGTAGGTGCCAGGCGCACCGGTTTGAGTGTGTCAAGAACTGCAACGGTGCTGGGTTTTTCTCGCTCAACAGTTTCCCGTTTGCATCAAGAATGGTCCACCACCCAAAGGACATCCAGTCAACATGACAAAACTGTGGGAAGCATTGGAGTCAACATGGGCCAGCATCCCTGTGGAACGCTTTTGACACCTTGTAGAGTCCATGCCCTGACAAATTGAGGCTGTTATGAGGTCGAAAGGGGGTGCATCTCAATATTAGGAATGTGTTCTTAATGTTTGGTACACTCAGTACGACTCGCTCTATAAAGGTGCAACATTGCGGTCGGTTATTAATGGTGTTTTCCCTTGTGTACCTGTGTTTACTTGGTGCAATGTTTGATGTTAGCTCTTGGTTACATGTTATATATAAACCTTCTATGAGCTACCATCTCTAACATGCCTCATTCAGACTTGATGCATTACTACATTCACAACTCATGCCACTGGCATCTGGCTGGGAGCAGAATTATGTATAGGTATTTTACAGATGGTATTACCTTGTGTGAAAATTAATATTAAACTTTCAAAATAAGAGACACTATTGCAGAATAAAACAGTGACAGGCCAGCGTGCTGTGCCATGTGCTACTTAAAGTCCCCAGGACATTTACAGTATTAGGCAAGACTGCCTTCTCATCTTGTGCACCAGACACATGGAATAGTCTACAATCCATGCTTCATCTAGATATGTTAGTGCCACTGAATGAATTTAAAATATTGATGGGAGACTGTTACAGATGCTTTTTTTAGGCTGGATCATGTTGTTGTATTGTAGTATGTTTTAATTCTGTAATGTATTGATTGTTGCTGCCTTCTTGGCCAGCTATTCCTTGAAAAAGAGACTCTGGGTCTCAATGGGCTTTTCCTGTTTGAATTTCTGATTTGGAGCTTAGAATATGAGAAATATAGGAATCATCTTTGTCGTTTAACTTCAAGGTTCAGGGTGAGGGCAGTGGCCTTAAATCATCCAGCACTAGAACTAGTGATGTCAACAGAATTTGGCAGTAACACAATCAATGAGACTTTCCACCTCTGCTTGCCATAACTCAGTTTTTCCATCTTTTTGTGGTGCGTCCTATCTTATCTATCATTACATGAGCAGGCTTAGCCACGGCTGGCAAAACAACACAATTGACATTCAACATTTTGTACTGGCATCCTGTCCATGTTGAAGTAGCTATTTTATTTTGTCCATATTTCAAGGTAGAAATGAGTCATAGAGAAGTGTGATTGATACGATGGCTCCCATATTGGCTGTAAACGTATTCCGCCACAGAGCTGTAGCTTGTCAAGTGCAATTTAGGAGGCTTGGCGTGAAGTTCAGCCTGTGAGCCACAGATGACCTTTCACCCCAGGCTGTTCCCCTCTCACATACCCTCATGTTGTGCCCACTCCTACTCAAGTCTCTTCTCTTGGCACAGGACGTGGATGTTAATCATGGGTAAATCAGGACTTAGTTGGTGGTAGAACTGTCACTGAAATGTTCTATGGTCATTTTTAACAGAAATGCCTTCAAATTCTACTGTCTTCTAACCTAAGGTGGCGGATGACCCTGTTGTGTAAATTTCACTACAGATTAATAACTGTTTCAGCAAGGTCAGAACTCAATTTGATTCATGGTGAATAATTAGTTCACCTAACTCCCTATGACCACTGTGAGACTAACAATAAACATGCATCAGGAGTCAAGAAACACACAAAATGACAAAGACAAACTCTCCCAAATTGTGTGACGGGAATAGGGAGGGCAAAGGTCAGCACTTGTGTCATGAGTAGATACAGGTTGAGCATCTGTCTTGGGCCCTGGAAGACCTTCACACACAAACAATTCTGGAGTTTGTCACCAATCTGGGTCCCTTCCAACTGGCTCACAAACAAAGTGCTGGGGGAGATAGACACTTTGGTGATAATCTATTTCCTTATGGGTGTTGGGATCTTCATATTATTGTGTGTATGACCAATGAATGAATAGTTCAGCAATGACTGCACGCTTTAGAAAGGCTTCGCTGTAAATGAAATCACTTTCGTTTGAGGGTTTCTATTCCAGTACCTGGATTGTCTTTTGAATGTGTTTATTTTTTTATCCACCATCGGTCAATCATACATTTTCCTGGATTCAAAATAAAGCTCTATAAATTCCCAGATCTTTAAAAGAAGAATAACTCTAAACATTTGTTCTTATGAACTTGTGTCTACTTAGGCTGTTAATCACAGCATTAGTATACTTTGGCTAAGCCTCCCTGATAAAAGAAAAGTTGGAGATATCACTAATTTCTTCAAGATCTAAATGGTGGTCAAACCAAGCTGTGAGTGATTTTGGAATTACGTGGTGTTCCTGACAAGTTTATTGGAAGAGCACTGGGAAAGAGGAGCATCATCCACTGCAGCAAGGAAAATCTGGAGCACCACGATGGATACAACAGAGTAATGAAACCACTTTGATGGCACTGTTTATGCATTTCCTCTATGTGCAACTTTACTCCATTACTAATAGAAGCCACAATATATTATTTCAGCAAGTCTGAGGATCCTGGAAATAGTGTTTCATTTGCACAGCAGCATGTGCTCAGTGGAGTATTGACGCTTGACTGGGAAGGGATGGAGGCAGGAAGGGATGAAGGGCAGTTGCAATTGAGGTATGGTGATGGATTTAGGGAGTTACAGATATGAATGGATGAAGGGAGGTTGGAGGGACGGATATAAAGATAAAGCGAGGTTAGATAGGTGGATAGAAGAATATGGTAGATTTGAGGGATGGATGAATGTAGGTAAAAAGGTATGATAGATTAATTACGTTTGGGTGGATAGAGGGGAGGTTGAAGGGGTGGGTGGTTGGATGTAGAGAGCTTATATGATGCAGTGGCAGCTTATTTGGAAAAACTATTTCTAATCAAGCTGTTAGGTGCCGTATTGTTATTTAGCGCAATTCCTATGTGTATTTGTTTACATCTCGCATCAGCAAGCCACACGTAAATAACGCCAGATTACAAGCTCATGTGTGCACAGCAGCACCACAATAAAACCACAAGTTCTTATCTTTCTGTCATTTTTTGTACAACTCTGGGCTGGATTTGCCAAAAGCGTCAAAACACTATCATCTTTTGTCCATTTAGTTTCAATGGAATTAAGATGATCTTAGTGCTACGATGCTTTTGGAAACAGGCCTGTCCTGTCCTCCTTATATGTAGCTGAGTATGACTTGACAGGCAGTTAAACACCCTCTCTCGTCATCAAGACTCAGGAGACAGGATATCCGTTTGTCCTGCGGTTTATTAACTAGAAAAGGGTGAAACTGAGACAAGACAATAATCACTCAAATTGACACAAAATAACATGTGAATGTATCAATAACCATCCACAACCTCAGGTAAGTAGTTAAAGAATGTGTTACGTACCAACAATGCTATCAAAAGGCATAAGACTTGTAGATTGATGGAGATAACAAAAGGTACCATGCAGAATATTCTTCCATTAGAGAAACAAACTTCCTGTTTACTGTGGTCACATGACAGGTAAGGTCAAAGTCACTGCAGGGAAAAATACTGCTTATAGAAAACCCACAGCAGAGGGAGACTAACACACCCAATTGGAAATTAATACTCATGTAACAGAACAAACTCCACTGTGAAATGTGCCTGCTATAGGATCCTTACTAGCCTTAAACATTTAAATCCATTCTTGACTAATGAAAAATCTCCCTATTTTATGCCTAAACCAGGTATGTAGGCAACAGTATGTGAGTTCATTCAATCTTTCATTGAATGGAAAAGCCATCAATTGCTACAGCAAGAGATTATCTGTTCATTCTCCCTGGGCTATGTTATATATAGGTTTTCTATGGAGGGCTTTTTTTTTTTACCAGAGTTTAAACTGAGGTCAATGGAGCTAGATTTACACTCCCCTTGGGTTTCAATCAGGACGAGGAAAGCATTAAACACACGACATTTGCCTCACCTGTGTTCTTTGAAAACATCACCTACATTGAGGATTTTCCAATAGTTCAACACACAGAATAATATTATCTTTAAGAGAGAACTCAGAAATATTTCTCTACCTCTAATCAATGGCAAATAGAACAGACCTCTACTTTAAGCTCCAAATACCAAGTACAGTTAGACTCATTCTAAAATGTATTTAAAAAAAACAACTCTCCAATCTACACACAATACCCCATAATGACAAAGCAAAAACAGGTTTTTAGAAATGTTGTCAAATGTATAAAAAAATACAAAAATTAAATATTATATTTACATAAGTATTCAGACCCTTTACTCAGTACTTTGTTGAAGCACCTTTGGCAGCGATTACAGCCTCGAGTCCTCTTGGGTATGACTCTACAAGCTTGGCACACCTGTATTTGGGGAGTTTCTCCTATTCTTCTCTGCAAATCTTCTCAGCTCTGTCAGGTTAGGTGGGGAGCGTCGCTGCACAGATATTTTTCAGGTCTCTCCAGAGATGTTCGATCGGGTTCAAGTACGGGCTCTGGCTGGGCCACTCAAGGACATTCAGAGCCTTGTCCCGAAGCCACTCCTGTGTTGTCTTGACTATGTGCTTAGGGTCGTTGTACTGTTGGAAGGTGAAACTTCGCCCCAGTCAGAGGTCCTGAGCGCTCTGAAACATGTTTTCATCAAGGATCTCTCTGTACTTTGCTCTGTTCATCTTTCCCTCAATCCTGATTAGACTCCCAGTCCCTGCCGCTGAAAAACATCACAGCATGATGCTGCAACCACCATGGTTCACTGTAGGGATGGTGCCAGGTTTCCTCCAGACGTGATGCTTGCCATTCAGGCCAAATAGTTCAAGCTTGGTTTCATCAGACCAGACAATCTGGTTTCTCATGGTCTGAAAGTTCTTTGGGTGCCTTTTGGCAAACTCCAAGTGGGCTGTTATGCGCCTTTTACTGAAGAGTGGCTTCCGTCTGGCCACTCTACCATAAAGGCCTGATTGGTGGAGTGCTGCAGAGATGGTTGTCCTTCTGCAAGATTCTCTCATCTTCACAGAGGAACTCTTTCAGTGACCATTGGGTTCTTGGTCACCTCCCTGACCAAGGCCTTTCTGCCCGATTGCTCAGTTTGGCCGGGCGGCCAGCTCTAGGAAGAGTGTTGGTGGTTCCAAACTTCTTCCATTTAAGAATGATGGAGGTCACTGTGTTTTTATGGACCTTAAATGCTGCAGAAATGTTTTGGCACCCTTCCCCAGATCTGTGCCTCGACACAATCCTGTCTCTGAGCTCTATGGACAATTCCTTCAACCTCATAGCTTGGTTTTTGCTCTGACATGCATTGTCAACTATGGGACCTTATATAGACAGGTGTCTATATATCATGTCCAATTAATTGAAATTACCACAGGTGGACTCCAATCAAGATATAAAAACATCTCAAGGATGATCAATCGAAACAGGATGCATCTGAGCTTAATTTCGAGTCTCATAGCAAAGGGTCTGAACACTTCTGTAAATAAGGTATTTCCCTTTTTTTTCCAAAAACCTGTTTTCAGTTTGTCATTATGGGGTATTGTGTGAAGATTGATGAGGAAAACATTATTTAATTAATTTTAGAATAAGGCTGTAACGTAACAAAATATGGAAAAATGGAAGGGGTCTGAATACTTTCCGAATGCACTGTATGTGCGTGATTGTGAGAAACCCAACACAAAAGGAGGTACAATTTTGTGATAAATATACACACAATGTCTTTTTTTGACTACACTACACTATGAAATGATTGTAATAACTCAACACGCCCACAGTTTACCACACATTTGGCAAGTTATTTTTTCAAATAAAGTATACAAAACCTTGAGACCCCAACTTTGGGGAAATGTCCTGAGAAGTAACAATGGGACATGAAATAAACATGAAATCCTGTGAGTATTGATTCAGACTTGTTTTTTCCGTAAAGATCACTCAACAAAATCTCAAGAGATGTATTTGTTCAGGAGCTATCTTCACAGTTATCATGTTTAAATGCCATTTTTCTCACATGTATCATGCTGTTCTTTGACAATATCACATATTGAGGGTCTTCCAGAACCTCACTTCTGTCTTCATGACATCCATCCAGAGCACTAAAGTTTTGTTCCAATTGATCTTTTTGTTCCTTATACAAGTTAAGTGTGGTTTTATTAGATATGCCTAAAACTCAAAGCCGACTGGCAACATTACCAGTGACTGACTGATGACTGAAAGCTTTTCCATCTCAAAAGCCCCTTCTTGGCAGTCATTTTATGTTTCTCCTGCAACACATAAGGATGCCTAAGAAATGCAACAAGGAACTACGGGGTGTATTTAAAATGGTTCTGTGCGAATAAAGCCTTGAAGTGGTCCAGCCAGACATCTGTGATGCATCAAAAGCAAGAGATTCCCCTAGAAAAGACCGGTCCGCTTGGCTCCAGAGAGTCTTGCTGCTTGTTGCCGACTAGAATATGGACATAATGTTGGTCTCCTCTGTCCAAAGCCAGTTGGAAAAAGCCGAGTATGTGTTTTATGACAGTGGAACATCCAAAGTTGTGTTGAGTCACTGGAAAGCACCACCACCCTATCCTTTCAACCCGTTGCAGGTGTGGTCAGTGTTGTCCGTAGTGATTCCAGACTGGGATGGTTTACTCACAAGTGTGACCGGTTCTGATTGCACTGGGAAACACTCTACGGTTCAGTGGACGGTTTGATTGAACCTGGACCCCGGTCTTCTAACTCATGCCATGTACCTGGTGGAGTCAGAAGTTTCCTGTTAGACTTCCTCTGAACCTGCCGATGTGAGCATGCTACAGGTTTACAGCTACTAGGACCAACTTAGGTCTCTCTGACCAACTAGTACAGTAATGCTAACTAAGCCTTCATATACCCTTTATAAGGTCTATGTAGATGTTTATGAAACAATTGATGAGAAAGTACATTTGGCAAAGTACAAGACAAAAGGGCAGGTGTTATTAACCTTTATAACATTTGCTCATAAATGAGTTGCTTTATAAAGGGTTTATGAAGACCTGATAAAAATGTGACCCACTTCTCATTAATCAATTGTGCTTATAATGCCTCTGTCCCACTAGCACATTACCCTGAGTGGAAAGGGCTGTCATTGCTGAAGGTTGGCGATTCAAGCATTTGTCATTTTACTTACTATAAAAGGTCTCTCCATGGAACCCAGTAACGTGCTCAAAAGCCAGCTTGACTGTAAATTTTAGCTTTGCGAATAATGACTCTGGAAAGAATTGTAACAAGGGCAATTATTCAACCAAACAAAATTAATCTTCATTGAAATGACCGGTTGAGGGAAAATACAGGGCTGAATTTAACCAAGACATATTTGTTGTACTTAGTTCTTTCTTGGAGGAAGCGAAAAGCACTCAGCTGAGGTGAAATGCACACATCGCCCAGTGATGTAGTCTGATGTTATTTGGAGTGCTTTGTCACCAAACAATATGATTAATGGTGATATTCGGAACTAAATGGGGTAGCACTCATCTTGAAATACACCATTTGTGTTATGACAGACATCAGTATTTTTTACCCCATTCATTTGCCAGGTTTCTGGGTTAACGTGTTGACTTAACCGGTGCATTTCCATGGGTGAGGCATATTTCAGATGCATGTGGAACTTCCACAAGCCCAAATCATGAATTCTTTGTAATTCAGCAAGTTTATTCACCTTGCGGCCCGCTTGTTTGGTTTGGAGTCTTAAGAATTTGTTCATGGCAATGCTCAAAGTCTTGCTCCCTCGCCAGTTCCCTGTTGCATTATTAACTATTGGAACTAAACGATAGGGTCCTACAGATCACCTCAAAATGCTCCATCATGACATTTTATTGGAAGGCGCAAAAATATCCCCCAGCAAAGAGTAAACAATAGACACCCATGTGGGGGAACTTAAGATAAAGAAATAAATTAGTACTCTGAAGGGGGAAATCACATCCATTAACAGAAATGTGTGGTCACAGTTACTGTATATTAAATTGACTACAATGGTATTAAACAGGTTGGGATCATTTCATTGCAAGTCTATTCAGGAGATGAATTGAAAGCCCCGTTGGTAACATCTACATTAAGGTGCCCATGTAATTACCCAGTAATAACTGTAGTAACAGCCTTGTATTCACATGTAGTTACGTGTGGCCACTCACCACATAAGCTGCTTCTACTGTCTATTATCTATCCTGTTGTTTAGTAACTTTACCCCTATTATATGTACATAGCTAGTTAATTACCATGTACGCCTGCACATCGACTCGGTACTGGTACTCCCTGTATATACTCCATGTTATTTTTACTCGTTATTGATATTCGTTATTCACCGTGTATTTATTCCTCGTTTCACTATTTCTATTTTTTATTGTAATTTTTTTGTCTTTAACTCTACATTATTTGAAAAGGGCCCGTAAGTAAGTATTTCACTGTTAGTCTACACCTGTTGTTTACGAAGCATGTGACAAATACAATTTGGTTTGATTTATGCATTATGGGTAAGTGCAGACTAAGTACTGTAAGTAAAACATAAAAAAGAAAAGGGTGTCGCCCCAATGTGGTTTCAGTTTGACACTACACAAGGGCATACACACTCCAAACTGATCCATGTTGGATCAAACTGGATCTGTGGGTGATTGGATAATAAAAAAACATGATTCCCCCATTACTTGAACCAAGCCAAACAGATAAGTTCCTGTTCGGTTACGATTGCAAACCTGGCTGAGAAGCCATTTAGTATGTGCAACTAGGACAGGCAATTTCTAAATCAACTCTCTAGCTCAATCCGGGACATGCTGCAGTGCAAATCAAATGCACCTCTAACAGCGCACTTTGGAATACTGAAAGACCACTATCTGCATGACTGCAACTGATTGAATACCGACGTTACCTCATCACAAGAACACATCATCTTAGCTTGCCTACTGTACTAGGACAGGGAGCTGATTTTTCCCCTACTCTGGTAGCAGTACATTGAGGTAAGGTCACAAATCAGGATCCCTCTCTAACTGTATACCAGAGTATCCTGGGAAACGTACTAACTGCTCTATAAATTTTGTTCTCACTCCATCATTCATTAACATGTAAACAATTAAGCAATATGCACACCAGGTCATTACCAATCACTTAAATTGAAACCACAGTAAGTGAAAGAAAATAAATACAACATCCCATTTCATCTTAAAAACAAGAGTGAAAACTGGACCCTTTCCTTCTATGTAAAGTGAACCAGCGCGGCCTGATGGTATATCGTCTATCAAATATACCCAATGCTGAAAAAACAGGAGATGTTGACCTTGGAGAAGTGGAGTGTGGCAGAATCACAGGTGTACTATTACTTCAAGTCAACTCGTCTCAAGCAAAAGTAGTGCATGCACTGGTCTGTGTATGGGAGTATTACAGTCATGCACTCTTCTCTCACTCACTCGCCCGCACAGAACTGTAAAGAAAATACATGTCCATAAAACTACCCTGGAACAAGGTTTCACCATTTAAATTTTTGCATTAGAACCGCAGATGAACCACTGGTTTATACTTCGTCTAACGAAACTCTGTAGATAATTATCGCTGGTCAAAACATTACATTTAGACTCCAGTGGAATGTCGGTTTTCTTGTCGCAGGGACATGAATAAAGTTTGTGTCTTTATTTATGAACCAAAACGTTATTTTGGAGATAAGGAGATTGGTTGACCAACCGACTGCTACTCACAATGACGACACCACTGCACTGTGTCTGCCATAGCCTAGCAACCAGTCAGAGAGCGTTCACTCATCTTCCCCACAGTTATTTTTTGCCGGAAAGGGGAGAAAAAGCAAACCTGGGCCCAGTCTTTCAAAAATGTCAGCTATCGGATAGGACTAAATGCATGTAAACAGAATTAATAATAGAGTCTCCATTCAAGTCAATGATTTGTCTATTCTATTCAAAACATTTCTATGGATTTAATCCTATAGTTAACTTTTGAAAAACTGGTTATTACAGATGGTGAAAGGTGTCAGGCTGCCTTGCCAACCATTCAGTCTCTGGGCAATTATGACAATGATTTAAAAAATGGTACGACTAGGGATCTGCTGCTGAGAAAAAGTTAAACATGTTCCTGTGGTCAGCGGTGCCAAGAAAGACAAGCGGGGAGAAGGTAAACACGGTTAGGCAAAGCACCGCTGAGGGGGAGAGCTGAAGGAGGTTAAGTGTCCTCCTCCATCCATCCATATTCCATATCTCCCTTATTGTTGCACGCCATGATGAATGGCTTGGTGAATTATAATGGGACTCCCTCTGTAAGCAACAGTTTGGATTTGTACTCTCCCATGCTCTCACAGTACATACACTCGCTCTTTCCCTTCGATTTGTTTCCATATAAACCTGATTAACATCAGAACCAGAAGTGACCATGAAGGTCAGGGTGTTAGTGCGGAAACTGGCTACCACACTTCAGTCGGGTCCCCACTTCCTCCTCATACTGTGCTGTGTGGCAAGGATGTGGTGGTGGTGTGTGCCTGTTTAGTACACTCTTAGAAAAAAAGGGTTCTGCAGCTGTCTTCTAAGTAGAACCCTTTTTGGTTCCAATTCCTACCCTTTTGAGTTCCATGCAGAACCCTCTGTGGAAAGGGTTCTAATTGGAACCCAAAATGGTTATTTAAAGCGTTTCCCTATAGGGACAGCTGAATAAGTTCTAGAAAGATAATTTTTTTCTAAGAGTAGTGATGTGCAGTTTGCCAACGAATCGTTTTTAACAACTCTTTTTACTGACTCGAGAGTCATGATTCGTTTTTCTGAGTGACTCGTTTACTTTAGTTGTTTGTTTGCACTGCTGGCCGCAATGAGTCGAACAACAGGATTAACGAGCGCTCCTCTGGCTCAGTGGCACCAGAGACGCGCTCCGACCAACAACTGTCTGTCATATATGCGCGCATAAAAATAGATCATTCTGCAGGCAGCAGAGAACAAAAATACATGTTTAGAACTGATAATTGATTGCATAGTGCAAGAATGAATGCAATTAATTGATTATTGAATGTTATGGTGGACACAGTTTTGTAGAAGCACACTTTTACACAAATGATACCTCCAATAAACTCCCTATGCTATGGTGAATGAGATGAGAGGCTTGTAGAATCATTACTATTTCGATATTTCAGTTCATCGTTCGCCAGTAGTGGGTCCTGCATGCTCTGGGCATTTACTGACTCAAAAGAACGAAATTAGTCGAAAGAACGACACGAAGTCAGTAATAAGAGCTGAACTTCCCATCACTACTGTCTAGTGTGTGGTTGCATGTGTGTGTGTGTGTGTGTGTGTCTGTGTGCCTTGCGAGGGGGGTTTGGGTTGTTCTACACCCCAGCCAGAACCCGTTGCCCTACCGACACTTTAGAATCAGCCCAACCGCAATCAGTCATCCCAAAATAGTGCAGAGTACAGGAACATGCCCATTGTTAAGTTGTTTACATATTCAGAGAACGACTGGGTAGGGGGGTAATAAGCACTAATAGATGAGGCAAGAGGGAGAGATTTGGGCAGCGCCGTTAGCTCCTGATATAGCACAGGCTGACAGTACATTCCCCATGATGGATTAGCCCGCTAGGCCAATTATGACTCCCTAATTGTGCCTTGCAATGTATCGTTCTCACTTTCATCCAAAACAAGGCACAGCGCAAATGCTTGATGTAAAGGCCACTTGAGACACAGAGAGCCACTTGAGCCCATACAGCAGGGATCATCAACTAGATTCAGCCACAGGCCAATTTTTTTGTTGAGCAATTGGGGGCCGGAACATAATTACAAATAATTTGTAGATGGCAAATTGACCGCAAGAAACTAAAACATAATAATTTCAAACCTTGCCTACATTTGTAAATGATACATTCTCAATTATGTGTGGGAATACTTGGGAACAGATTTCATATATTAAAATAACTTGGAGCTGATTACAGTCTTTTATGCCCCCCCCCCCCAAAAAAAGTTGTTTTATTTTTTTTGCCCAGAAAACTTGGGGGGCCAAATGAAACCATGCCATACAGTTCTTCTCTACGCAGGGTTGAGGTCAACTCTACCTTAATTCAGTTCAGAAATATATTTCAAAATGTTTTAAGGATAATTGAACAAACTGTCCTAATAATTAAAATTCCAACATTAAAAACAATATAACACATGGGTGTGGTGGATTGGGGAGAAACGTTTACAAATCCGTAGTGGCATCAAAAGTTTAAACTTCCCAAGCGTTTCTGACAGACAGTGTAACACGACCCTAGGCCCTCCCCCAGCACACCGGTCTCATTGATAACCACTGAGTTGCTGATCATTTTGTGAGGCCCCCCAATACTGTCCTTTTGTTTGCACACTATAGTGTGGACAGCAACTGAAGAGTGAAATGTCAGCTCCAGTCTCTGTTTTCTTAGCTAAGAAAGAGCTTAAGCCTGTTATTCATGAGTTGCATGGGGCCTTGTCCTTTTTTATGTCTTCTAAGTCAGAATCACTTGTAGACTAAACTGCGTTTGAGGCTCTAACCTTAAAAACACTTGAAAACATATTGCTTCGTTTGGCTTGACTCCTTATTCCACTGGCCTCTTCAGCCCAAAAAGGTGGAGAATAAAACACTTGGATTACCACCCATCACACACATGCAACAATGTGGATCAAATTCTGCTGTGTGAGAAGGATACACCAAATTTTTCAAGCACTTTTCAATCCACACCACTTTTGATTTAGTTTAACAAAATATATTGATTCAAAGCATTAAAAATAAGTGCTGTTTTTAGACCAATTTGCCTCATCATTTCTCTGTCCTTCACATCAGAGTGCTGCTACAGTCTCTGTGCACATCTTGACCAATCAGATTCACCAAAATCGCAGGTTGTACAAGCTGGGGACAACGCACAAAGTTCAAGGCATGCTCTCCACTTTCCTCCGCATTTATTTAGTAAGCATGATAACACATCACTCCTGACACAAACAAAAACGTGTACATAAATGTAGCAATCTATACAGTGGCGACCTGTCATTCAGGGCAGGTGGGGCAGCCTGATCCCCTGTTTGTTGCCTATTTATGTTATTTTGGCATTAATATGTGTCACATAAATAAAAAAAATGGGGTTAAGAAAGCCACATACAAACATGGTCTCATTTTTGCTTTCTTGAGTAAGGCAGCTCCAAAATGCAGGTGTTTCAGCCTAGCTCAGTGCTTTCTGTGGTGGTGGGGCTGCCAGCGGAAAATATGGAGTGTAGGGGTTAATAATGTTCTGTAGTTGCGCCGTGATTGGCTCAGTGTTCTGTCACTCATGGGGACACTACGTCACCTCAAAATCTACAGGGGAAGCTTGACAATTTCAGCCACTTGGGTGCTGCCATAGAGTTACTGTAGAAGTGCCCATCGAAGAAGGCTCAAGGTCATTGGCCACAGATAAAATTACGTGAAATAGTTATATTGACTACGTCCGTCCAAGCTCGCTCATTAATGTCTTAATCGAAATTACAGATTGCTTCATCCGCTCGTCGTCCCCTTATGCCATAGTTTGTACATCTCAAATGTCAGAAGAAACCACATTTGTTTAAGCATGTCAGCCATATCAGCATTGTTTTTCTGAAAGGCAGTAAATGAGGTTGAATAAACTTTTTCGCTGACAGACAAGGCTCCGCTGATAGCCATGTGTAGCAGTGGTAAGGTGCTGTTGGGGGCAGTGTTATGTAGGCCCTAACAGTTTGTGGGCACTGTTTGTCAACTTTATAGTCCAATTCATGTATTGTTTAGTGTTGTGTTGTGTAGTGGCTTTGCTGGTATGCATCTAAATATTTTTGCCCCACCAAGATTTACATGCCAAAATCGCCACTGAGCCTATACACCTAAACATTAGCGATCTGACATGTTGTATAGCATGGAAACAATACTATTTTTCAGTCTGATCAACTGTAGGCTACTAACAACAGCAGCTGCATTGTTTAGCCTACTATGCGCCCTCTCCCTCTGTCCAGGGTAAACAAAGCTGTCACGATCTCTTGAAGGGACAGACCAAGGCAAGGCGATGCTTCCAGTATACATTTTTATTTATCCACGTAACTGGGCAAAAACAACAAAAATGAAAATCGTGATGCTGAACATAACTACACACATAACAAGCTATGCACAAACAATAACCCACAAAACCCCTCTGAAAACTACAAACATATATATGATTCCCAATTAGAGGTAACGACACTCAGCTGCCTCTAATTGGGAACCATTACCCCAACATAGAAATACAACACCTAGAACAAAAAAACCCTACACCAAAACAAAACACGCCAGGCTATAAATATCAGGCCTGAACGTGACAGTAACCCCCCCAAAGGCGCGGACTCCGACCGCGCCAAAAGTCCATTGGGGGGGTCTTCGGGTGGGCCTCCTTGTCCCAGGTGGCGGCTCCGGTGCCAGCCGTGCTGGCTCGGGGTCCCACACCGGAGGCCCTGGGCTATTTGCCGGAAAAGTTTGTTTTGGACTGGGGACCTTCTCCGGAGGTTCCGGACTGGGGACCTTCTCCGGAGGTTCCGGACTGGGGACCTTCTCCGGAGGTTCCGGACTCATGACGCGCACTGGGACTCTGGTGCGGGGAGCAGGAACGGCCGTGCTGGGCTCTCTATGCGC
>QNTS01002229.1:83680-100743 GCA_003317085.1 Hucho hucho
ACAGGACGTGCTGGACTCTCTAAGCGCACAGGGGGCCTGGTGCGCGGAGCAGGGACTGGACGTGCTGGGCTATCTAAGCGTACAGGGGACCTGGTGCGTGGAGCCGGTACTTCTCTCCCCGGCTGTTCACTCACCCTTGCCTCACGGATGATGGGAGCTGGAATGTCACGCACTGGGCTGTGGATGCGAACCGGAGACCCCACACGCAGAACCGGTGCAGGATATCTCGGTCCCAGAAGGTGTACTGGAGACCTAGCGCGCAGAGCTGGCACCACTCCTCCAGGCTGCACACCCACCCTCCCCTGACAGATGAGTGGAGCTGGAATCTCGCGCACCGGCCTATGAATGCGCACTGGAGACACCGTGCGCAAAACTGCATAGCACGGTGTCTTTCCAGTGCAACGCTCCCTCCAACGTTCCCTCCAAAGAGCACGAGGAGTTGGCTCAGGAGACCATCCTGAACCGGCCAAACTCCCCGTGTGCCCCCCCAAAACAAATTTTGGGGTTGCCTCTCGGGTTTCCGCGCCAGGCGAGTCCCAACATATCTCTCCCTCTCCGGGTTCCACGCTCCATTTACATCCTCATAACTCCCTCGCTCAGTCTTCGCCGCTTCCATCTCCTTCTTGGGGTGACGATGCTCCGTCGTTTTCCTCCAAGGCCCCTTACCAGCCAATATCTCCTCCCATGTCCAGGACTCCTTTTGACATCGCTGCTTGGTCCTTTTGTGGTGGGTTATTCTGTCACGATCTCCTGAAGTGACAGACCAAGGCGCAGCGATGCTTCCAGTATACATTTTTATTTATCCACGTAACTGGGCAAAAACAACAACAATGAAAACAAAGATCGTGATGCTGACCATAACTACACAGATAACAACCCACAAAACCCCTCTGAAAACTACAAACATATATATGGTTCCCAATTAGAGATAACGACACTCAGCTGCCTCTAATTGGGAACCATTACCCCAACATAGAAATACACCACCTAGAACCAAAAAACCCTTCACCAAAACGAAACTAAACACGCCAGCCTATAAATATCATGCCTGAACGTGACAAAAGCGGTAATGTTGTGTATTTGTTTTTGACAAAATGTCAATGGGATCAAATGTAGTTTATATTCAGACTAGGCTAATTAAGCTACTGTACCTAAACTTTGTAAATCCAAAATTATTAATTAGAATTAATCAATAAACACAATAGATAAAATAGACTAAGTTCATTTTTTAATTAGGCCTACAGTTGCAAAGGGTATGACCACACAATGCAAACCTGAGTTTTGTCCAGTGACGTTTTCTCTGTGTATAAACAGACTAGGCACCTTTTTTCTCAATTTCCGCCTAAATGACGTGCCCAAAGTAAACTGCCTGTTGCTCAGGCCCTGAAGCCAGGATATGCATATAATTGGTACCATTACAAAGAAAACACTTTGAAGTTTGTAGAAATGTTAAAATAATGTAGGAGGATATAACACAATAGATATGGTAGGAGAAAATCCAAAGAAAAACCAACCGGATGTATCTTTTTTTGTGAGACCATCCTCATATTGAAAATTAGCTCCCTGCATGAAATTCAACAGGGTGTCAGCAGTCTATGTTAAATGTTTCAGGCGTGTAACTTCAAAAACGAATAAGAAATACCAGTTATAGTACAAGGACACAGTCTTGGAAATTTGTGTTTGCGCACACCATGAAGACAGGACGCACCTGCTAAAATTGGTTTCCTATTGAAAATACTTATTCTGTAAGAAATATTATAGTTTGATTACATTTTAGGAGTTGTTGACTTGATTTTGACTTGTTGAAACAAAGTTTAGAGGTAGATTTTCAGATTCCTTTCTCTGCATGCTGAACGAGTGGATTACAGAAATTGATGGCGCCAACTAAACTGACTTTTTGGGATGTAAAGAAGGATTTTATCTAACAAAACAACACTACATGTTATAGCTGGGACCCTTTGGATGACAAATCAGAGGAAGATTTTCAAAAAGTAAGTGAATATTTAATCGTTATTTGTGAATGTGCCGGTGGAAAAATATTTTGATGTGGGGCGCCGTCCTCAAACAATCGCATGGCATGTTTTCGCTGTAATAGCTGCTGTAAATCGGACAGTGCAGTTAGATGAACAAGAATTTAAGCTTTCAACCGATATTAGACACTTGTATGTACCTAAATATTTAATATCCATAATTTTTATTATTATTTATTTGAAACGCGTGCCCTCCAGTTTCACCGTAAGTTGTCCCACTAGCAAGATGCCTAGCCCGAAAAAGTTTTAAGCCTTTTTGCCACAACTTGGAAGTATGCTTGGGGTCATTGTCCATTTGGAAGACCCATTTGCGACCAAGCTTTAACTTCCTGACTGATGTCTTGAGATGTTGCTTCAATTTATCCACATAATTTTTCTACCTCATGATGCCATCTATTTTGTGAAGTGCACCACTCTCCTGCAGCAAAGCACCCCCACAACATGATGCTGCCACCCCCGTGCTTCACGGTTGGCATGGTGTTCTTCGGCTTGCAAGCCTCCCCCTTTTTCCTCCAAACAAAATGATGATCATTATGGACAAACTGTTTTATTGGATTCCGAAAAATGTGTCGGCATCGAGTAATTGTCTCTGGCCCCTTCTCAGTTAGGGGGAGCGATGAGCTCTACAGCAGAGTCTCACAACTCAATCGCTGGTTGAAAACTGTTTTCTGGCCCTCCCAAAAGATAGAATCTGTAGATAATTGGCCCTCTTTCTGGGACTCACCCACAAACAGGACCAAGCCTGGCCTGTTGAGGAGTGACGGAATCCATCCTAGCTGGAGGGGTGCTCTCATCTTATCTACGAACATAGACAGGGCTCTAACTCCCCTAGCTCCACAATGAGATAGGGTGCAGGCCAGGCAGCAGGCTGTTAGCCAGCCTGCCAGCTTAGTTGGGTCTGCCACTAGCACAGTCAGTGTAGTCAGCTCAGCTATCCCCATTGAGACCGTGTCTGTGCCTCGACCTAGGTTGGCCAAAACTAAACATGGCGGTGTTCGCCTTAGCAATCTCACTGGAATAAAGACCTCCTCCATTCTTGCCATTATTGAAAGAGATTGTGATACCTCACATCTCAAAATAGGGCTACTTAATTAGTAGAAAGAGGAGGAAAGGAAGCGCTACTAAGGCATCCAATAGTAAATGTTGGTAGCCAGAAGGTGTTTCATCAGACTAGAGGAGCTTTCTCCAAAAAGTACGATCTGTGTCCCCATGTGCAGTTGCAAACCGTAGTTTGGCTTTTTTTATGGCGTTGTTTGAGAAGTGGCTTCTTCCTTGCCGAGCGGACTTTCAGGTTATGCGTGGTCCAGTGGTGTATATACTTGCGTACTATTGTTTGTACAGATGAACGTGGTACCTTCAGGCGTTTAGAAATTGCTCCCAAGGATGAACTAGACTTGTGGAGGCGTACAATTTCTCTTCTGAGGTATTGGCTGATTTCTTTTGATTTTCCATTGATGTCAAGCAAAGTCAGAGTTTGAAGGTAGGCCTTGAAATACATCCACAGTTACACTTCCAATAGGCTAATTGACATCATTTTAGTCAGTCAATCAGAAGCTTCTAAAGCCATGACATCATTTTCTGGAATTTTTCAAGCTGTTTACAGGCACAGTCAACTTAGTGTATGTAATCTTCTGACCCACTGGAATTGTGATACAGTGAATTTTAGGTTAAATAATCTGCCTTAACAATTGTTGGAAAAATTACTTGTGTCATGCACACAGTCGATGTCCTAACCGACTTGCCAAAACTATAGTTGGTTAACAAGAAATTTGTGGAGTGGTTGAAAAACGAGTTTTAATGACTCCAACCTAAGTCTATGTAAACTTCCCATTTGTTTTGCAACAGATTAATCACATCATGTCGTACAAGGTCCAGAGTTTTACCTGGCTCAGTTACCAGATCAGGAAAAACTATGGGCCCCAGATCTTTTTCCCCGGCACACCACCACCTTTGGAGGGAATCAGGTGCAGGATCGTGTGAGGTGAAACTAATTATTCTCTCAGGAAAGACATGAGGTGTATAGGCCAACATTCTAACTACTGCTGGATGCAACTGGGAAGTGATTGAACCTGAAACCCATTTTCATATTAGTGTAATAACCATTATGGAAAAAGGAAGATAATTAGCCAATGGCGTTGCGAGTTGGTCCAACTTGCCAAAGCTTGGTTTCACTGCAGTGCACAAGCTGGAAACTGATAAGAGTATCTGACTTGCAATGAAATAATTCCTGTAGTTTTCAGCAACCTGTTGATTTATTTCACAACTTTCCCGAAAGTTTCTTATACCATTACACTAGCTATTGCCACATCAATAGAGCACATAATTGTCATTGTCACACACTGAAGGAAGGTGCTACAATTTACCTAATGACTAGGTCTAGGTCACACAGAGAGCAAGTTCAGTTGAATTACTCTTTCTTGGTGAGACCTACTGCCAGGGCTCTAAATGAACAACTTTCATTAGGAGCACCAGAAAATAAAATGTTTTAATTGATTGAAATACAGCCATTATTGGGCCTATATGAAATTCTATCTACAAGCAAATGTTGTCCCGAGAAACTAATATGTAACCCTGTACAAATATGTCACGTTTTTTGTTGTGTTCCAAACTCAATCAAGCACATTGTGCTGTTGTGGAAATTCTCACAATATGAATCATAGTTTTTTTGTCAGTTCCAACCAACTCAATGTAGAGAGTATAGGGATATTGTTATCCACGTCAGCACCAACGATGTTAGAATGAAACAGTCAGAGGTCACCAAGCGCAACATAGCTTCAGCGTGTAAATCAGCTAGAAAAATGTGTCGGCATCGAGTAATTGTCTCTGGCCCCTTCTCAGTTAGGGGGAGTGATGAGCTCTACAGCAGAGTCTCACAACTCAATCGCTGGTTGAAAACTGTTTTCTGGCCCTCCCAAAAGATAGAATCTGTAGATAATTGGCCCTCTTTCTGGGACTCACCCACAAACAGGACCAAGCCTGGCCTGTTGAGGAGTGACGGAATCCATCCTAGCTGGAGGGGTGCTCTCATCTTATCTACAAACATAGACAGGGCTCTAACTCCCCTAGCTCCACAATGAGATAAGGTGCAGGCCAGGCAGCAGGCTGTTAGCCAGTCTGCCAGCTTAGTGGGGTCTGCCACTAGCACAGTCAGCTCAGCTATCCCCATTGAGACCATGTCTGTGCCTCGACCTAGGTTGGCCAAAACCAAGGCACTCTTCATATAGTTAATTCAAATGCCTTTATTAGTATGGCATGTTCAATAGAAAGTTTTTTTTTTTTAAACCGACGCGTTTCGGCTGCATGGCCTTCGTCAGGGAGTACAAAGAAATAATACAATGTCCTCTTTTAAAACAGCTTTTCCAATTAGCCCTAATTTGAAGAGGGAGTGGTTACAAAATTGATTGGACACACCTAGTAAGCAATACTATACACATTGAATAGTGAAATACTGTAGCTATGTTATCAAAAAATACAACTCCAAGCTGAGAGTATCAGAACGCCTAGAACGGTAGTTCTAACCTTAAATATGACTGGGAGGAGTGTCAAGAAAAAGAAAGCAATATATACCAAAGTACACTAGAAAACAGCAAACATGAACAACAACAGTCCAAACATAGCAACTCACTGCCTTCCTGAAGACAAACAATGTATACGAAATGCTTCAGTCTGGTTTTAGACCCCATCATAGCACTGAGACTGCACTTAAAAGGTAAATTACCTTTTAATGGCGTCAGACCGAGGCTCTGCATCTGTCCTCGTGCTCCTAGACCTTAGTGCTGCTTTTGATACCATCGATCATCACATTCTTTTGGAGAGATTGGAAACCCAAATTGGTCTACATCTTATCTGTTGGAAAGATATCAGTTTGTCTCTGTGGATGGTTTGTCCTCTGACAAATCAACTGTAAATTTTGTTGTTCCTCAAGGCTCCGTTTTAGGACCACTATTGTTTTCAGTGTATATTTACCTCTTGGTGATGTCATTCGGAAACATAACTTCCACTGCTATGCGGATGACACACAGCTGTACATTTCGATGAAACATGGTGAAGCCCCAAAATTGCCCTCCCTGGAAGCCTGTGTTTCAGACATAAGGAAGTGGATGGCAGCAAATGTTCTACTTTTAAACTTGGACAAAACAGAGATGCTTGTTCTAAGTCCCAAGAAACAACATCTTCTGTTGAATCTGACAATTAATCTTGATGGTTGTACAGTCGCCTGAAATAAAACTGCGAAGAACCTCGGCATTGCTCTGGACCCTGATCTCTCTTTTGACGAACATATCAAGACTGTTTCAAAGACAGCTTTTTTCCGTCTACGTAACATTGCAAAAAATCTGAAACTTTCTGTCCAAAAACGATGCATAAAAATTAATCCATGCTTTTGTCACTTCTAGGTTAGACTACTGCAATTCTCTACTTTCCGGCTACCAAGATAAAGCACTAAATAAACTTCATTTACTGCTAAACACGACTGCTAGAATCTTGATTAGAACCAAAAAATGTGATCATATTACTCCAGTGCTAGCCTCTCTACACTGGCAAGGGCTGAGTTCAAGGTTTTACTGCTAAGCTACAAAGCATTACATGGGCTTGCTCCTACCTATCTTTCCGATTTGGTCCTGACATACATAGTCTGGCCCAGGAGTGTGAAGGTGAACGAAAAAGGCACTGGAGCAACGAACCACCCTTGCTGTCTCTGCCTGGCCGGTTGCCCTCTCCACTGGGATTCTCTGCCTCTAAACCTATTACAAGGGCTGAGTCACTGGCTTACTGGTACTCTTCCATTCTGTCCCTGGGGGGGGGGGGGGGGGGGNCCCCCCCCCTTGGGTTGTGCCGTGGCGGAGATCTTTGTGGGCTATACTCGGCCTTGTCTCAGGATGGTAAGTTGGTGGTTGGAGATATCCCTCTAGTGGTGTGGGGGCTGTGCTTCGGCAGAGTGGATGGAGTTATATCCTGCCTGTTTGGCTCGGTCCGGGGGTATCGTCGGACGGGGCCACAGTGTCTCCGGACCCCTCCTGTCTCAGCCTCCAGTATTTATGCTGCAGTAGTTTGTGTGTAATAACTGGAGTATTTCTCCTCTCTTATCCGGTTTCCTGTGTGAATTTAGGTATGCTCTCTCTAATTCTCTCTTTCGGAGTACCTGAGCCCTAGGACCATTCCTCAGGACTATCTGGCCTGATGACTCCTTGCTGGCCCGAGTCCACCTGGCCGTGCTGCTGTTCCAGTTTCAACTGTTCTGCCTGCGGCTATGGAACCCTGACCTGTTCACCAGACGTGCTACCTGTCCCAGACCTGCTGTTTTCAACTCTCTAGAGATAGCAGGAGTGGTAGAGATACTCTGAATGATCGGCTATGAAAAGCCAACTGACATTTACTCCTGAGGTGCTGACCTGTTGCACCCTCGACATCCACTGTGATTATTATTATTTGATCCTGCTGGTCATCTAGGAACATTTTTAAATCTTGGCCATGTTCTGTTATAATCTCCACCCGGCACAGCCAGAAGAGGACTGGCCAACCCTCATAGCCTGGTTCCTCTCTAGGTTTCTTCCTAGGCTCTGGCCTTTCTAGGGAGTTTTGTCTAGCCACCGTGCTTCTACACCTGCATTGCTTGCTGTTTGGGGTTTCAGGCTGGGTTTCTGTACAGCACTCTGTGACATCAGCTGATGTAAATATGGCTTTATAAATACATTTGATTGATTGAATGCACCATAGTACACATGTCAATCAGGAGCGCTCCTTGGACAGTCCCATTAGTTGTCTTATATAAGTTATATTTGCATTGTTTAGCATAATTAATTAATAAATACCATTTCGTTTCATTCATGTGACCGACCAATACCTCACGAGGCTTGAAACAGATATATTTCGTTCTCGTTCTCAAAACAAGGTCTGGGGGTACTGCTAAATTGCAGCTACTGATAGTGAGAATTCATTCAGTCAGCCACTTTCATGATCACAGAAATTTGTTAGAAGAAAAGCACAAACATTCAAATTCCCATTACAGTACCCTCAAATATTTGGACAATGTCTATGTTCCTTGGGCCCTGTTTGCTCAACCTGTGTTCCCTCAGCCCTATGATCATTGATCTCCTGAAGAAGCTATGCCTTTACCATTCTTTCTGTGCCCCCAAATGTTAGCTAGCTAATGTGGTAACGTCACTGAACATGGTATTAATGGCCCGCAAAATGGTTTAGGAATGTAAAATGTGGCCTGCCAATGGAAAGACGTCCAGATCATAGAGGTAGATAGAGGAAGGACTCTAGTGGCCAAAAGCTTGTTTTAGCATGGGCAGCGCCATTGAGGACTCCCCTTTTTGAAGTCGTAAACTGGGTGGGACTTCCTATGGGTAAGGATGGATCACATAATTCCATCCAGGTCATCAGGAGAGATCACCCAATTAATTATACTTGTGAGCAACTGCAGGTGGCAGTAAATTGGCAAACAATACACTCCAGGTGGCAGTATGCACCCTTTGTTTGTTTGCCAAATCATAGTAGTAGTAGAAGAACAAAATAGACTACTTCAAAATGGAGATGGTCCCAATGGTACTGCCCATGCTCTCACAGACGCCAACATGGGACAGATACCATGATTCTGTGTATAAGTCTAAGCCAGCTGCATCTGGAAAAAACGTAGTGCCGGTAATATGGTGACAACTTTTGAACGGTTTGGGGTAGGGATAAGCGGTTCTCCCTGTAGTAATGGTGCAACCACCACAGTGGTTTATCCAGGGCACTCGGACACAGCGGTAAAGCGAAGCCTAATAATTTCAACAATAGTTGCACTGGTGCTCCCAAATTAAAATGACAGGTTGCACAGCAAAATATTTAGGACCATAATGGTTGCACTTTAGAGCCCTGCCTACTGCTATACGTTTGCTTCTTGTTTTTGCTCAGTAACACCTAGGCGGTCGAGATGACGAAGATTGAAGCTCCCTTCAATGTCCAAGCTAGGTCACTCACACACACACACAACAGCCCAATGAGCTACAAACGCGCACACACACAGAGCATACTTTTAGACTTGTAAAATGAAACCTGAAGCAAAACGTTATGAGCTGAAACCAGAGCCATCTGAACCAAGGCACTAGGCGGTCCGTCGGAGTGCCAGTTGACATATCGCATTGGTCACAGGGGCGCGAGGAGATGGACAGATGTTTGCCCTGTAATGTCTTAGCAACGTCTCCGCAACCAAGTGTTAACATCCAGAGTGGAGACAGGCCTATCAATATTCCCAAGCCTCCACGCCCCAACATCGGCATCCATTAATCACAGCCGAGCCTTGGCCAGTGCTAGTGACACACCGGGACTAGAGTTATCATCCAGGCAATACATTATGTCAGTTAAAGCTGTTTTTATTAATGGCATGACTGATGGATTTTTAATTGTTACATTTGCTCATGTGGGAACAGTTTGGATGAATCGTGGGAAATCGCTGGATTTAAAGGCCGTTGCAAAGGTCAGCATGGAGACCCTGGAGAAGAGAGCTGCCTTTTATTGCCATTAATTTCTTTAGTTTGGCTTTATTCAGGGGGATGATATCACAGCCAGGTGCCTCGATTGAAGTGTCCTTATGACATTTCGACTTGGACTGGGTCTCAGTTGATCATCTGACCCATATCTTTAAAATATATATTTTTTTTAAATCAGGGTTTTGGCCAACTCTCCTCCAAGGTAGGCGTATTGATAAAACATCTGCCGTCAGTGTTTTGCGCTCTGGCAACGATGTTTGTGGGTGAAAGTTTGGATGAAGTGTCACCTGATGACGAAGAGTTTCCTTTTTCCCTTATGTTTGCTGTGTTCACATGTTTTTTTAAATATGTTTGCTGTGCCAACCTATTCACGAGTGCTGTGTGTTCAATAATTGAAGTGTGAAATCTCATGTGCTACCAATAACGCCTGTCCTAAATTCTCACACGTGCTACCAAATCAAATCAAATGTTATTTGTCACATACACATGGTTAGCAGATGTTAATGCGAGTGTAGCGAAATGCTTGTGCTTCTAGTTCCGACCATGCAGTAGCATCTAACAAATTCACAACAACTACCTTATACACACAAGAGTAAAGGAATGAATACAAGTATGTACATATAAATATATGGATGAGCGATGGCTGACCGGCGTAGGCAAGATGCAGTAGATGGTATGGAGTACAGTATATACATGTGAGATGAGTAATGTAGGATATGTAAACATTATATAAATGGCATCGTTTAAAGTGGCTAGTGATACATTTATTTCATCCAATTTTTTATTATTAAAGTGGCTAGAGATTTGAGTCGATGGCTGAACGGCATAGGCAAGATTCAGTAGATGGTTTAGAGTAAAGTGTATACATTTGATATGAGTAATGTCAGATATGTAAACATTATATACACAATTGTTTAAAGTGGCTAGTGATACATGTTACATCCAATTCCTATTATTTAAAGTGGCTAGAGATTTAAGTCAGTATGTTGGCAGCAGCCACTCAATGTTGGCTGTTTAACAGTCTGATGGCCTTGAGATAGAAGCTGTTTTTCAGTCTCTCAGTCCCAGCTTTGATGCACCTGTACTGACCTCGCCTTCTGGATGATAGCAGGGTGAACAGGCAGTGGCTCGGGTGGTTGTTGTCCTTGATGATCTTTTTGACCTTCCTGTGACATCGGGTGGTGTAGGTGTCCTGGAGGGCAGGTAGTTTACCCCCGGTGATGCGTTGTGCAGTCCTCACTACCCTCTGGAGAGCCTTACAGTTGTGGACGGAGCAGTTTGTCCGTGATGTGTACGCCGAGGAATTTAAAACTTTCCACCTTCTCCACTACTGTCCCGTCGATGTGGATAGTGGGGTGCTCCCTCTCCTGTTTCCTGAAGTCCATGATCATCTCCTTTGTTGATGTTGAGTGAGAGGTAATTTTCTTGACACCACACTCCGAGGGCCCTCACCTCCTCCCTATAGGCCATCTCGTCGTTGTTGGTAATCAAGCCTACCACTGTAGTGTCGTCAGAAAACTTGATGATTGAGTTGGATGCGTGCTTGGCCACGCAGTCATGGGTAAACAGGAGTTTACCCATGACTGTAGTCCGTGATTGACTGTAGACCCTGCCACATTCCTCGCGTGTCTGAGCCGTTGAATTGTGACTCTACTTTGTCTCTATATTGACGCTTAGCTTGTTTGATTGCCTTGCGGAGGGAATAGCTACACTGTTTGTATTCAGTCATGTTTCCGGTCGCCTTACCCTGGTTAAAAGCAAAGGTTTTGCTCGAATGCTGCCATCAATCCACGGTTTCTGGTTGGGGAAGATTTTAATTGTTGCCCATATGCATGTTCTGAAATCTCACGCGTGCTACCCATTAAGCTTGTTTGCCAAGCGCACAGCCAGTGAGTGAGCCGCTCTCCCTACATCCAAGGGTGAGGACACAAAGCTTTCCAGTGGCTGCGTGAGCGTAGATGCACAGAGCCTGTATCCACGCCTGTCTGAACACTCGTTGTTCCCAACACAAATTGACCAACGTTAACTGCTGTTTTCCTATCATCCTCGCAGTTATCTACAGATTAAAGTCACTTCTGTAATGTGTGCACTTTGATTATGCAGGATATGAGCCAACATTGTGCTGAAGATACTTGTGGCATTCCTTACTTGTCGTTTGAAGGAAAAAAGAACCAAATGTGTTCTATCTATTCCAAGCTCTTTTCTAATTTCGATGAAAGAAGGGAATATGACCTGTCATTTTTATTTGTCGCCAGATTACAAATTATATACTTAAACTTTCCAAAATGATTAGAGAAAACAATCATGAGAGAATGGTGTGTCAATAATTTATTGAATTATCTTAGTCCGTATTAGTGCATCTTTATGTTTGTCAATCCAACTTAGACAGGGCATGTCCAAATATCTCTTTCTAATGTGCCTATAAAATACCTTTTTTAATAGGCCTTCAATTGGAAATGCTACTACATGAGGGCTTCAATCTGAGAAAGTCTTGACTTCAAATTTTTAAGAGCGCTCTGTTTGAAGCAAACATCACTGCATTCTATTGACATCAGTCAGAGCTGGGATCGACCCAATACGAATAACGCCTGAGTGGCGCAGCGGTCTAAGGCACTAAATCTCAGTGCAAGAGGTGTCACTGCAGTCCCTGGTTTGAATCCAGGCTGCATCACATCCGGCTGTGATTGGAGTCCCATAGGGCGGTGCACAATTGGCCCAGCGTCGTCCGGGGTAGGCCATCATTGTAAATAAGAATTTGTTCTTAACTGACTTGCCTAGTTAAATAAAGGTTACATTTTTAAATAAATACAAGCAACGATTTTTCCTCTGCAGGCTCAGTTGCAAGTAAAATAAACGTCAAGTGCTCACCTGAGTGTATGGGTGGTGTTATACCAGGAAAGCAAATCAAGACGTGCTGACAGAAATTGCCTCTATTTTCATGTAAGTGATCCCCAGGTGATGGGATGCCATGACATCATAACTCTTACGGGCCCAAGAAAGTGTAGCCAGCCTCCTGCAGTTCGAATGCCAGGGACAGTGAGTGTATACCATAGAGACAGAGAGTGAATACTGTGTTAGACACTTTTTTCTAACATCTACCAGATGGTTAAAGCTTACTATCAATTTATTGCTGCCGGGGAGATCCAATCCTGAAAGGACACCACATCAAGAGACCCTGTCCACCTCAGCAATGTCTCCAGTACTAACGGTGGAAGTGATAGTGAAGACCTGGGAATATGTTGTACTTGGCCACCTAGGGCCTCTCAAATGTTTGGTTTATTTTCTTAAGAACTTGGAGTGAAGAAAAAAAAAAAGGTGGTAATTGTTTAATTAAAGGAAAACTGAGTGTTGTAAGAGAGGAACATATCTACAATGTCTGGGCTGGAGCGTAAGGCTACAAGCTGCCTTCTACAGAGAGGGTTAGGGTGAACTGCAGTCGGAACAAACACACTGCTGTCATGTAGCTTATGGCCCTGATGATCTAGACCCGTGCCTATCACAATTAGCTGCAGAAATCATTGCTCTCCCCTTCACATGCATCGTCAACCTCACCTTAGAATTGAATAAAATTACCAAACTATGGAAATCAACATTTGTCCTGCCTCTAGTGAACAACTATCGGCCCATATCTAAATTGTCTGTTTTGGCAAAAGTATTGGAGTCCCTAGTCAAACAGCTTAAAGGGATACTTCGGGATTTGGGCAATAACGACCTTTATCTACTTCCCCAGAGTCAAATTAACTTGTGGATACCATTTTTATGTCTGTGTCCAGCATGAAGGAAGTTGGAGGTAGTGTCGAGAGCCAATGCTAACAAGCGTTACCCCTAGACTTCCAGTCATTGCTAGCATGTAGATACCGTAGACTTCCAGCCTTCCAGGAAGACAACATTTTGAGTGGTAGCAACCTTGAAGGTTTTGAATAATATTCACTGTGCCCTGGATAAGAAGTTGCATTGTGTATCGGTGTTCATAGACTTGTCAACAGCTTTTGACACTGTGGACCAAGGTTATTATAGTAAACTGAAACTAAAATGAAAACTAATCATTAACTATTTAGTAAACTAAAATAATTACAAACCTGTGTGTTTGACTATCTTTGACTCCAAAACAAACTACAAGCAACTACGAATGATGTTCAGTTTGAGTTTTTTCCCTATTAACTGTCGGCAAAAATCTAATGGGGTTTTTCAAATAACTGAATCTGGTGAGTAAATGTGGCCAGGAGATGGCAATGTTTCAAATAGGCCTGGCTTGTGCATCACTATCACCAGAGAGGATGCTAGAAGATTACCTCCGCCCAAAATCTGTCCCCGCAAGATAAGCAGACTTTTGCATGGAGGTCTATAAGAATGTAAATTACGTGAGTAAATATAGAAAAAAACTGGGGAAACCCCAGTGCTCCGGAAAAGTGTGTCTCAAAACAAACAATACCTCACAGTGATGGGGTACAAGGAACTGAAGTAAATAGTGTGGGATGATGACATGCAGGTGTGTGAACAGGTGATTAGAATTCCGGTGATTGGGATCTGGAGAGTGAGCTGGAAAGTGGACTGCGTTCCGGGGATCTAAGTGTTTGGGAGTGTGAGTTGGACGCAGACGTTACATACCTGTCCAACATTGTAATCAGTAACGTAACTTTAGATTACCCAGAATCAGTAATGCATTAGAAGAAGACAAAAATGTTACCAATTTAATGACATCTATTGCAGGATAAATCAATGTTGAAGTTTACATAGCTGACCACATATGGATGTTAAATTTTACTTTATGGGTTGGTTATGTAGGCTTCTTCTAACCCATCACGTTCTACTTCATATAATAATACGATAAAATGTTATCTTTACATCAAAAAACTAAGTCTAAGAATTCAAATAAATGTTTTACCCATTGATCTTTAAGAATAGGACTTGGAAATATATAGATTTGCCAAATTGTTTTACCTATGCATAACCCCAAAACTAAGGACTAGCCAGCCCTACTCAACTGTTTATTATTTTGTTGTCATGGAGGACTGATTGGGCTCATTGATTCAAGTTGAAAAATAAATGCTGCGCTCATTGAATGGCATGCTTTGAGCACTACTGAAAAGTGCTATTTACATGTGAAAAATTAATGCCATATGCTGCATTTGCTATAGGCCTATTGTTTACCTTTTTGTTGGTGACACTTTGATATCTTGATAATATGCAGCTGTTTAAAGGGCAAATCCACAGATGAAATAATAATAAAGCTGAGGGATGGGCCTGTAGAAATGTAACCACTCTCAGATTAATAGACAGAGCTATGGGTGCAAGGACTGACCATCAATGATATCAACATTATTGTTTTGACCATGTTATGAGGCATTTACAAACATTGGAGAAAAACAAGCTTATATTTTGGGTTCTCATGGAGTGGGACGGTTGAACTAAACTCACGAGGCATTTATAAGTTATATTCTTCAAGAATCAATGGATATATAATTGTATAAGTCCAAAAATGGATGTAGCAACTACATATTGCCCCTTTAAATCTATCAAAAGTGTATGAGTTTGAGCATGTGTCCATTTAGTTTTTTTCATCAGCATGAATTAGATTAAGCAATAAAAGCCCCACTTTTATTCCATAGGCTTGGATCCATACTATGCAGCTGTTGCACGAGCTCATTTTTCACTGGCTGTCCATTGGTTTTAAAAACAATGATTATTGGGTTCAAATACACATTTAGATTTGTGAACAGCCATCCACAACAATCCGTAAGGAGCAAATAGCTAAATGAGAGAGCAGCAGTGTGATTCCCATCAATGCGCTATGTAGTTATCAATGATAAGTGATATCTGTGTCTCTGTAGACTACACCACTGCTATCATCCTTACCTCTGAGCTTTTATTCAAGTTGGATAATCTTTGGAGGCTGACAGCAGTCACACCAATGGAAGACATAGCTTGGACTGTAGCCTACAAAAGCCTATTCCTGCTCTTTTCCCGTGAGTCATCAAACACATTTGGTGTTTCATCGTAGTGGTCTCTGACTTGTGGTCAGACTCACTCAGGTGGAACAAACTTAAACTTGCGCCTTTTTTCAATGCTGACTTGTAATCTGATTATCAATATGTGTTTTTTTTTCTTTTCGTTACTCCCCAACCCTGGCTGTGAGCAATAGCCTGGGGACGAGGTTAAACTCATGGGTACCCTAGCAATGGCTGCCAGTCCTGACTTGAGTGGGAACTGCCATCTGTGGATTCTATTTTTATGGTTGGTTGCATCTGTCAGTTTGCCTTTTGCAAATTTCTAAAAACAATCGTGGGAAAAACAAACAGTTTAGAAAGCAAATGCCTACTACTGAAAAGAGAAGATGAATCTTGCTGTAGACGCTAACACATTTTCTCAACTCCCAATTTGGAGTGAACAGCACTGTTTTTCAAAGAGATTGGCTATCACCGGTGAGTAGCCTAGTATACATTTTATCATGGTCAATACCACTGGAAAGTTTATTTATTAGCCTACTGTAGCCTATTGTCATGACTCTCTCTCTCCTTGTTGAGGATCACAGGATGACAGATAGCCCAAACCCGCTCTCTCCCAGAGGAGAGGGGGAGTTGGGCCGGTTTTATGACTTAATGACCGGTCGTAAATGTTCTCTCTCTTGCCCCTGCAGTATGAAGAAGTTAAAAATCCCTTTGTTACAACAAAGAGAGACTTTGCCAAAACTTAAAACATCAAACAATGAACATTCGGACAAAATATTTCAACATCCAAATGTTTGGAATTATGACAGATGGAATATGGAAAATCCATGTCTATTTTGTGATGTCATTAAAATGATCAGAAAGACGTTATAATGGAAACATTGTAACGTTAAGAGTTTTCACAATGTATATCAGATTTACATCTAAATGTTGTACAACTTATATGATTAAATATGAAACTATTTGTGAAAAGATAGCAATGTGATTTTAGCCTTCTAAATGAGAAATGTTTTTCCTGCAAAACTTGTGCCAGTCAGTAGCAACGCACAAGTGAGCTCAGAGTTTGTCAACATGATGGAACTGCCTTTCAGGCCAGTCTGCTTGTCACGTCCAGGCCTGAGAAGACAGGCTGGAGTGTTTAGTTTTGTTTTTGGTTAGGGTTTTTTCTGTTCTAGGTTATATATTTCTATGTTGGGGTAATGGTTCCCAATTAGAGGCAGCTGAGTGTCGTTACCTCTAATTGGGAACCATATATATGTTTGTAGTTTTCACTAAGGGTTTGTGGGTTATTGTTTGGTCATAGCTTTGTTTTGTGTGATATGTTATGTTCAGCGTTACGATCTTCGTTTGTTTTGTTGTTTTTTGTCCCAGTTACGTTCTAAATAAATATGTATACTGGATGCCTCGCTGCGCCTTGGTCTGTCCTTCACGGAGATCGTGACAGAATAACCCACCACAAAAGGACCAAGCAGCGAGAGAACCGGGAGTCCTGGACTTGGGAGGAGATATTGGCTGGGAAGGGGCCTTGGAGGAAAACGACGGAGCATCGTCACCCCAAGAAGGAGATGGAAGCGGCGAAGACAAAGCGAGGGAGTTATGAGGATGTATAC
>QNTS01002229.1:100977-149706 GCA_003317085.1 Hucho hucho
CCGGAGCCTCCAGAGAGGGTCCCCAGTCCGGAGCCTCCAGAGAGGGTCCCCAGTCCGGAGCCTCCAGAGAGGGTCCCCAGTCCGGAGCCTCCAGAGAGGGTCCCCAGTCCGGAGCCTCCAGAGAGGGTCCCCAGTCCGGAGCCTCCAGAGAGGGTCCCCAGTCTAAATCTAACTGTTCCGGCAAATAGCCCAGGGCCTCTGGTGTGGGATCCTGAGCCAGCACGGCCGGCACCGGAGCCGCCACCTGGGACAGGAAGGCCCACCCGAAGACCCCCCCCAATGGACTTTTGGCGCGGTCGGAGTCCACGCCTTTGGGGGGGGGGTACTGTCACGTCCAGGCCTGAGAAGACAGGCTGGAGTGTTTAGTTTTGTTTTTGGTGTAGGGTTTTTTCTGTTCTAGGTTATATATTTCTATGTTGGGGTAATGGTTCCCAATTAGAGGCAGCTGAGTGTCGTTACCTCTAATTGGGAACCATATATATGTTTGTAGTTTTCACTAGGGTTTTGTGGGTTATTGTTTAGTTCATAGCGTAAGTGTTTCTTCTATGTTATGTTTGGATGTTACGATCTTTGTTTTGTTATTTTTCCCAGTTACGTTCATTAAATAAATGTGTATACTGGAAGCATCGCTGCGTCTTGGTCTGTCACTATGGGAGATCGTGACACCTAGCTTGTGCATCTCTATCACTAGCTATCACCAGAGCAGACCTTTTTTGCATGGAGGTCTATGAGAGTATAAATTACGTGAGGCTTATTTGATCAATAACATAACAATAACGATGCTATGTACAGTTGAAATCGAAAGTTTACATACACCTTTGCCAAATACATTTAAACTCAGTTTTTTACAATTCCTGACACTTAATCCAAGTAAAAATGCCCTGAATTGTTTATTTCAGGTTTTATTTCTTTCATCACATTCCCAGTGGGTCAGAAGTTTACATACACTCAATTAGCATTGCCTTTAAATTGTTTAACTTGGGTCAAACGTTTTGGGTAGCCTTCCACAAGCTTCCCACAATAAGGGGTGAATTTTCGCCCATTCCTCCTGACATAGCTGGTGTAAGTCAGGTTTGTAGGCCTCCTTGCTCGCACACGCTTTTTCAGTTCTGCCCACAAATGTTCTACAGGATTGAGGTCGGGACTTTGTGATGGCCACTCCAATACTTTGACTTTGTTTTCCTTAAGCCATTTTGGTACAACTTTGGAGGTATGCTTGGAGTCATTGTCCATTTGGAAGACCCATTTGCGACCAAGCTTTAACTTCTTGACTGATGTCTTGAGATGTTGCTTCAATATATCCACATAATGTTCCTTCTCATGATGCCATCTATTTTGTGAAGTGCACCAATCCCTCCTGCAGCAAAGCACACCCACAACATGATGCTGCCACCCCCATGCTTCACGGTTGGGATGGTGTTCTTCAGCTTGCAAGCCTCCCCCTTTTTCCTACAAACATAATGATGGTCATTATGGCCCAACAGTTCTATTTTTGTTTCATCAGACCAGAAGACATTTCTCCAAAAAGTACGATCTTTGTCCCCATGTGCAGTTGCAAACCGTAGTCTAGCTTTTTTATTGCGGTTTTGGAGCAGTGGCTTCATCCTTGCTGAGCGGCCTTTCAGGTTATGTTGATATAGGACTCGTTTAACTGTGGATATAGATACTCTTGTACCTGTTTCCTCCAGCATCTTCACAAGGTCCTTTGCTGTTGTTCTGGGATTGATTTGCACTTTTCGCACCAAAGTACGTTCATCTCTAGGAGACAGAACCTGAGCAGTATGGTCCCATGGTGTTTATACTTGCATACTATTGTTTGTACAGATGAAAGTGGTACCTTCAGGCATTTGGAAATTGCTCCCAAGGATGAACCAGACTTGTGAAGGTCTACAATTTTTTTTCAGAGATCTTTGATGATTTCTTTTGATTTTCCCATGATGTCAAGCAAAGAGGCACTGAGTTTGAATGTAGGCCTTGAAATACATCCACAGGTACACCTCCAATTGACTCAAATGATGTCAATTAGCCTATCAGAAACTTCTAAAGCCATGCCATCATTTTCTGGAATTTTCCAAGCTGTTTAAAGGCACAGTCAACTTAATGTATGTAAATGACTGGAATTGTGATACAGTGAGTTATAAGTGAAATAATCTGTCTGTAAACAATTGTTGGAAAAATTACTTGTGTCATGCACAAAGTAGAAGTCCTAACCGACTTGCCAAAACTATAGTTTGTTAACAAGACATTTGTGGAGTGGTTGAAAAACTAGTTGTAATGATACCAACCTAAGTGCATTGTTGTACCGTTTACTGATATAAGTGGGCGTACTGGGCATTCGGCAACTTTGAGAAAAACAACTTAGTTGTGCCTGTTGTTCACACAGGCCCTCTCATTGGCTAGAATGGTCCCACCTGTTCTCTTCTCCTCCCGCCTGCCTTCCATCTTTGAGGATGTATTTTCATTGTTAGACCGGTTACTTGAACATCGTGTCAATATAATAGATATTTTCTATCACTAGCTAACAGCAGGGAAGAAATCCGAGGCAGAGACGGTAGAGAAAGCGAGACAATCATATTTTCTGATTGGGACGGGGCCACTCTGGTCTGTTTATTGCCCCCGCCCCACTGAGGGAGTGCCCCAGAGCGAAACATGTCACTGGCAATTTTTTTCTGGTCGGGGGCAATAAGCAGACCAGAGTGGCCAGTGAGATGTTTCGCTCTGGGGCACCCCCTCCGTGGGGCGGGGACTATAAGCAGACAATGGTTGCATGCCACGTCATCGACTGACAGATTGCTATAACATATGATGTGGTTAGCTGATACTGAGATCTTGCAACGCCTGGATAGGTATTGCAAGATCTGTCAGGCACCAGCAACGTCTGAGCAGAGAAACGCGCCCCATGTCACATATAGGGCGCGTTTCACAGCTAAGGTGAGGGACGCAAAAAACAATGTTTGCGTGCCGCATCATCGACTGACAAATTGCTATGACATATGATGTTTAGCTAATACTTAAAATACCTATCCAGGCGTTGTAAGATCTGTCAGGCTTCAGCAACATCTAAGCTCTGGAACGCAGCCTAAGATTGATTTATAATTTAAACCTAACCAAACCTATGACCATTACCTTATTATTGCCTCCCAGTGGCATGAAGTGACATCCCCCAAAAACACAAACTATATTCCTACAACACATAAGACTCCCAGCATCCCACACATAGACTACCTTTCCAAACTAAATTGAAACTAAATAATCTCACTAAATAAAATGTTTTTATCAAATTTAATCTAAATAAAAACCAGTAAATCAAAAAACTGAAACTAATTTGAATTTGAAATTCAAAACTATAATAACCTTGGTCTCTTCATTGGCCTGGGCTATTGTTTTCCATTCAAGACCAGGACTTTTTATTGTTTTCACTGTTCTCAGTTTATCAGTGTAGCCACTCATTTTGGTCATTTGTGTGGTATTAAAAACAGATTCTGCTCATGTCTTCTGTCAAGTAAATTAAGAAGAATTGCATGAAATTTGTTCAAATGCATGTATAATAATTTTGGGGGAATCTCCTAAAAAAATATTCTGCATGTGTGCACACAAACTACCTGTCAAATCGAACAAGGCAGATGGTTGTAAGTCAGGCACCATAGAGCTGCGCTCGGGTGTGCCTCATGGATCAAATGTAAGTCCCGTGGTTTATTATCTATATTAACAACATTGGGAGAAATTGAGACAGCTGATGTACATGTTTATGCGGATGACACGGTTCTCTACTCGACACTAATCTGTACAATCTGAAGCTTGTTCTAAATTCCCCAAACAAAATGCATGGTATTTTCCTATACTAAACACTCTGAAAACCATGTCATTACTACCTTGGAAGGAGTTTCCATAGAGCAAATCAAGACGTATAAATATCCGAAGTTGCTCTTCACTACCCATGTAGACACAATTTTCAGTAAAATGAAGATGCGTATTGGGTTTTAGTATCGGCACAAAGTTTATTTTTCCTCTGCCGCCAGAAAGGAGTTGATTCGTTGTACTTTTCTCTCTGTGTTGGACTATGGTGATACTATTTATGTGCAAGCCTCAAGCTCTACACTGAAGGTTCTCTGACCTCCTCCCTAAAGGCTGTCTCATCGTTGTCGGTGATCAGGCCTACCACCGTTGTGTCGTCAGCAAACTTAATGATGGTGTTGGAATCGTGCTTGGCCACGCAGTCGTGGGTGAACAGGGAGTACAGGAGGGCACACACCCCGGAGGAGCACACACCCCGGAGGAGCCCCCGTGTTGAGGATCTGCATGGCAGATGTCTTGTTGCCTACCCTTACAATCTGGGGGAGGCCGGTCAGGAAGTCCAGGATCCAGTTGCAGAGGGAGATGTTTCGTCCCAGGGTACTTAGTTTAGTGATGAGCTTTTTTGGGCACTATCGTGTTAAACGCTGAGCTGTAATCAATGAACAGCATTCTCACATAGGTGTTCCTTTTGTCCTACCACCGTTGCGTCGTCAGCAAACTTGATAATCGTGTTGGAGTCGTGCGTGGCCACGCAGTCGAGGGTGTAAAGGGAGTACAGGACAGGGGTAAGCACACACCCTGAGGGGCCCTTGTGTTGATGGTAAACGTGGCGGATGTGTTCTTGCTTACCCTCACCACCTGGGGCGGCCCGTTCGGAAGTCCAGAGTCCAGTTGGAGAGGGAGGTGTTCAGTCCCAGGTAGGGCTGTTGCGGTGACCATATACTGCCACACCAGCAGTCACGATTCATGACCGCAGTAAAATTCCATGCGACCGTTGCGTCACGGTAATCTCTTCTTATGCACTCTGGACATGCTTTGGTAGTACCCGACTTGCTAATGACCATCAGGTCATAATGGTCTGGTAAAACAGTATGCTTTTAAAACTCACCTCACTGTGATGATCCATTTGAAGAAAGAGGTTCAACAGCAGGTTGAAACAGTGGTTGCGGTTGTTTCAAAGCCTAACAACGAAATGGACAGTGCTTTCTAAGGTGAGGGATTAATTCAAAACACCCATATGCATATACATAGGCTTCTGCACCCGAGCCCCCCAAATTAAAATTATGACTGTGCCCTTATACAAAACACAGCCTAAAGCATATTACGCATGGCAGAAAAACATACAACAAAACAGATTTAAGATGTCTTTGGTACATAATTGGTGTCACCTGTACTCCAAAAATTTTTTTTTAGTAACCGCCTTTGAGTGTGGACTGTGTTATTATGCATACTGGATGGACCGGTTACCTTATGCTATATGCTCCAAAATGTATATTGATTGTGCAGGGTGGTTTACAGGCGGTTTACAGGCTACAATTAGTGCATTTTTATTTGATTTTGAATAGCCTAGTAATAGGGAATTAATTAGGTGACACATTACCTTTAGCTACAGAATACCTCACGACAGTGCGTTTCCATCACCTCCCCTCTCTCCTTCATTCCTTTCTCAAGCGCGCAGAAAGAGGGGCTGTCAACAGTTTAGTGAAATATGTTACTGAACAGATTTTGCTTGGATTTCCAAATTAAGCACTGGGTAGCTGCAGGAACAACGTTGGAGAGCCCATGGCATACAGAGTTTGGGCGGAAATATCACCTGTTGTGCAGCGAGAGCATGCTCCTCAACCAGTGGTTGATGTGTGAAGTGTTCTTATATTTATTTCTCAGCTGCTCATATTAAGCTCATGCTCCGCAATAAAACAGTGGTATCCTAAAAAACTGAAAAGCAGGAAAGCGCACAACCTCCATTTGCTATTTAAGGGCATACAGATTACGTATTTTTCCCCCTGCTCTAGTTCCTGCCCATTTGATAACTAAAACTAATTTGACAAATTTTACATAATGGTAAAGATACGATTACATTGAGAATAGACTGATGGGTGAAAATATGAATGAGAGAACAGCTGTACAGCCTGAGGCAAGGAACACAAGCTTTGTTTTGCTACTTTTCAAATGATCAATATAGTTGCACCATGCAGCCCATATACACTACCGGTCAAAAGTTTTAACACCTACTCATTCAAGGGTTTTTCTTTATTTTGTCTATCTTCTACATTGTAGAATAATAGTGAAGACATCAAAACTATGAAATAACACATATGGAGTCATGTTGTAACCAAAATATATTTTATATTTCAGATTGTTCAAACAGCCAACCTGTTTGAAGAATAACAGCTTTATATCAACCAGCTTCACCTGGAATGCTTTTCCAACAGTCTTGAAGGAGTTCCGACATATGCTGAGCACTTTGTGGCTGCTTTTCCTTCACTCTGCGGTCTGACTCATCCCAAACCATCTCAATTGGGTTGAGGTCGGGGGATTGTGGAGGCCAGGTCATCTGATGCAGCACTCCATTACTCTCCTTCTTGGTAAAATAGCCCTTACACAGCCTGGAGTTGTGTTGGGTCAATGTCCTGTTGAAAAACAAATGATAGTCCCACTGCGCCCAAACAAGATGGGATGGCGTATCAATGCAGCATTCTGTGGTAGCCATGCTGGTTAAGTATGCCTTGAATTCTAAATAAATCACAGAAAGTGTCCTCAGCAAAGCACCCCCACACCATAACACCTCCTCCTCCATGCTTTACGTTGGGAAATACACATACGGAGATCATTCGTTCACCCACACCGCATCTCACAAAGACACGGCGGTTGAAACCAAAAATCTCCAATTTGGACTCTAGACCAAAGGACACATTTCCACCGGTCTAATGTCCATTGCTTGTGTTACTTGGCCCAAGCAAGTCTCTTCTTCTTATTGGTGTGGTTTCTTTGCAGCAATTCAACCATGAAGGCTTGATTCACACAGTCTCCTCTGAACAGTTGATGTTGAGATGTGTCTGTTACTTGAACTCTGTGAAGCAATTTCTGAGGCTGGTAACTTGACTGAACTTATCCTCTGCAGCAGAGGTAACTCTGGGTAACTCCATTCCTGTGGCGGTCCTCATGAGAGCCAGTTTCATAATAGCACTTGATGGTTTTTGCGACTGCAATTGAATAAACTTTCAAAGTTCTTGAAATGTTCCGTATTGACTGACCTTCATGTCTTATAGTAATGATGGACTGTCATTTCTCTTTGCTTATTTGAGCTGTTCTTGCCATAATATGGACTTGGTATTTTACCAAATAGGGCTATCTTCTGTATAACCTTGTCACAACACAACTGATTGGCTCAAATGCATTAAGAAGGAAAGAAATTCCACAAATTAACTTTTAAGAAGGCACACATGTTAATTGAAATGATTTCCAGGTGACTACCTCATGAAGCTGGTCGAGAGAATGCCAAGTGTGTGCAAAGCTGTCATCAAGGCAAAGGGTGGCTATTTGAAGAATCTCAAATATAACATTTATTTTGATTTGTTTAACACTGTTATTTCATACAATGTAGAAAATAGTAAAACTAAAGAAAATCCCTTGAATGAGTAGGTGTTAATAAACTTTTGACCGGTAGTGTAAAGTTGCCAAATAACTCAATCTAGCATTTTGGATCTGTTTTTAATTATAACTTTTATGGTCAACATAGCCACTTCACTCGCTCTGTAATGTGAAAAATATCCTTTCAATTTTATCCTTTAAGTTCAATTATATTCTTCTTACTATAAAATAACGGCACGGGACTTATCTTGTCAGTTAAATGAACATAGGCCTACAGTAGGCCAACTCATATTCTGTTCTTCTGAAATACATTTTCTTCATATCATAATGTATCATAATATGCACCTGACTAAAATAAAGAATGGATTCATTGTGGTGGTGTATATTAAAATTATTTATTAGACTTTTTTAAATGTAGATGTTCCAAAAGTGCACATCAGCGGCTTGTATGCGTAGAGGCTTCGTGATGCTAAACGTGTTTATGTTTACTGATGGTCAATTACCGTGATACCGGCAGTCTTTTGCATGACAACCGGCTGAACATTTTTTACGATCACCACAGCCCAGGGTCCTGAGCTATGGTGTTGAATACTGAGCTGTAGTCAATGAATAGCATTCTCACATAGGTGTTAATTTTGTCCAGGTGGGTGAGGGCAGTGTGGAGTGCAATAGAAATTGCGTCATCTGTTGGTGCGTGAATTGGAGTGGGTCTGGGATGATGGTGTTAATATGAGCCATGACCAGCCTTTCAAAGCATTTCATGGCTATAGATGTGAGTGCTACGGTCGGTAGTCATTTAGGCAGGTTACCTTGGCGTTCTTGGTCACGGGGACTATGGTGGTCCACTTGAAACAAGTTGGTATTATAGACCGGGTCAGGGATAGGTGGAAAATGTAAGTGAAGCACACACTTGCTAGCTGGTCAGTGTGGCCACCAGCTGCATTAAGTACTGCAGTGCATCTCCTCCTCATGGACTGCACCAGATTTCCCAGTTCTTGCTGTGAGATGTTACCCCACTCTTCCACCAAGACACCTGCAAGTTCCCGGACATTTCTGGGAGGAATGGCCCTCACCCCCCCCCCCCCCCCCCCCCCCCCNCCCCCTCCAATCCAATAGGTCCCAGACGTGCTCAATGGGATTGAGATCCGGGCTCTTCGCTGGCCATGGCAGAACACTGACATTCCTGTCTTGCAGGAAATCACGCACAGAATGAGCAGTAAGGCTGATGGCATTGTCATGCTGGAGGGTCATGTCAGGATGAGCCTACAGGAAGGGTACCACATGTTAAGATTGCCTGCAATGACAACAAGCTCATTCCGATGATGCTGTGACACACCGCTCCAGAGTACAGGCCTCGCTGTAACAATCATTCCTTCAACGATAAACGCGAATCCGACCATCACCCCTGGTGAGACAAAACCATGACTCGTCAGCGAAGAGCATTTTTTGCCAGTCCTGTCTGGTCCAGCGACGGTGGGTTTGTGCTCATAGGCGACTTTGTCGCCGGTGATGTCTGGTGTGGACCTGCCTTACAACAGGCCTACAAGCTCTCAGTCCAGCCTCTCTTAGCCTATTGCAGACAGTCTGAGCACTGATGGAGGGATTTTGCGTTCCTGGTGTATCTCGGGCTGTTGTTGTTGCCATCCTGTACCTGTCCTGCAGGTGTGATGTTCGGATGTACTGATCATGTGCAGGTGTTGTTACACGTGGTCTGCCACTGCGAGGACGATCAGCTGTCCATCCTGTCTTCCTGTAGTGCTGTCTTAGCCGTCTCACAGCAATTTATTGCCCTGGCCACATCTGCAGTCCTCATGCCTCCTTGCAGCATGCCAAAGGCACATTCACGCAGATGAGCAGGGACCCTTGGCATCTTTCTTTTGGTGTTTTTCAGAGTCAGTAGAAAGGCCTCTTTAGTGTCCTAAGTTTTCATAACTGTGACCTTAATTGCCTACCGTCAGTAAGCTGTTAGTGTCTTAACGACCGTTCCACAGGTGCATGTTCATTGAACAAGCACGGGAAAAGATCTGTGAAGTTATTTGGATTTTTACGAATTATCTTTGAAAGGCAGGGTCCTGGAAAAGGGACGCTTCTTTTTTTGCTGAGTTTAGAATGCCACACCTAGAAATGGACTCCAATGGATGCAATTCTCTATGTACCATTTCGGTTTTTCATTTTTTTTACCCACTCTTTCTCCCCAATTTCTAACTTGTCTCATCGCTGCAACTCCCCAATGGGCTCGGGAGGCGAAGGTCGAGTCATGTGTCCTCTGAAACATGACCTGCCAAACCGTGATTCTTAACACCCACCTGCTTAACCCGGAAGCCAGCCGCACCACTGTGTCTGAGGAAACACTGTTTGCCTGATGCCCGGGGCCAGCCTGCAGGCGCCCGGCCTTCCACAAGTCGCTAGAGCGTGATGAGTCGCTAGAGCGTGATGAGCCAAGTAAAGCCCCCCCCCGGCCAAACCCTCCCCTAACCCGGACGATGCTGGGACAATTGTGCGCCGCCCTATGGGACTCCCAATCACTGCCGGTTGTGATACAGCCCGGGATCGAACCGGCAAATTGTAAATAGGATCATTTTGGCCATAAAGTCAGTCTCGTCCAAAACAAAGTTTTGTAAGTGAGTTTGTCACAACTTACTGGAGGGTTGAGTATGGATTATTTAGATGCCCACTTTTGCCAATGATGGCCAGTTGCCCAGAGACAACATGTTGTAGTTCAGTAATGTTACAACTCGAACTGGCTATCTAATGTTAGCTAGCTAGCCAACTAACTTCCACTCGGACAAAGATATAACTAACCTGGATTTGCAAGTTAGGTAACTAGCTAGCGTTTGGGGGCTTTGCCTGCTTAGCCTGTTCTTATAAAAGTTGATTGTGTATTTTCTAGGGCAAAAATAAATGAAGGATGGTACTTGTCTACTACAAATATATCTATGGCAGCAAATAGCAAAATGTGTCAGCAAGCATTCAGCAACATAGACAGCTGTTTCCATAGTAACGGCGTTAGCGTAACAGGGCTGAAGTTACAGTCCCTTTATTAGCATATACATTACATGCAAACTAGTGAAGGTTATTTTTCCTCGCTAAGTTTGAGTGATGATATTTTATTTAATTCACAGGCTACGTACAAAACCTGGTGGATTTGTTGTTCAGCAGAGTTGTGGACTTGAGCCACATGACTTGACTCGAGTCTGACTCAAGTCACAAATTTAAAATAACTTGTGACTTGACTTGGACTTAGAGCCTCAAGACTCGACTTGAGACTGATGACTTGAAATTTTCTCGCTAAGTTTTGTAATGGTTTGTCACTCATTTTGTGGCACAGTCTACGTGGATTAATCTACACGCAGCATCGCGGTTACTGGCTAGTGAAACACACACACGGCACGCTGATTGGACCCGCAAACTGTCAATCAACACAGGTCAGTGAGCTAGCAAACAGATTGTTGATTTGTTGTACAGCTATAGGATCAGGTGCAGCGCAGACATCAAATTGTAGGGAGAGAGGATTGCCTAAATAAATAAATAAATATGCAGCTCCAAAAATTGTTTGGGGATCACGGATATTAACTGTTTACTTTGCAAGCTCACCAGCAATTGAGCAACAATTACTAGCATATTTCTGCTGGTCTTTTGGTATATAACAATTGCTGAAAATTGACAATTTACTTATGACGCTTGCATTTGGAATTTGTTGTTATAATCAAATATTACTGTGGTGAAGACGCCCCATAGGCACCGCTTTACACTTGCGCTCTCCAAACTCCTGCAAGTGGAGAGTGCTTTTTTTCTCATTTAAATATTTGCTGTTGCTTTCACACATTTAAATGCATAGGCCATATGTGGTAAATCTATATTACAATATAAAACTACAATAATTCAGGCTTGTTCTTTGAAAAATGAACAAGTAGCTGTAGTTTATCATTGGGTTCCTCCTTGGGTCTGTAGTCTTGTGGCGCATGTGACTGAGGGCGCGCTCTTTATTTTGTTATCTCCGGTATTGAATTTGATTGTTTATTTACATATTAGGGTACCTGAGGATTGATTAGAAATGTTGTTTGACTTGTTTGGACGAAGTTTACCGATAACTTTTTGGATTCTTTTGTCTGTATGTTGAACGAGTTGGACGGGTGGATTACTGAGCAAAAGAGGGACTTTATCAACCAAAACAACCATTTATTGTGTAGCTGGGACCCTTGGGATTGCAAACAGAGGAAGATCTTCAAAGGTAAATGATTTATTGCGGGCGCTGTCCTCAGATAATCAAATGCTATGCTTTTGCCGTAAAGCCAATTGTAAATCAGACAAAGCGGTTCGATTACCAAGATTCTAAGCTAAAGAATGGTGTATGACACTCGTATTTTCATGAATGTTTAATATTATGATTTTTGTATTTTGAATTTCACGCTCTGCAATTTCACCGGATGTTGTCGAGGTGGCAAGTTAATTAAATGTATGGTTTTCTTTGTTCATATTTTCCCGGTTATGTCAGAGTTATGAGTGCATGTGACCTATGTCTCTGTCATTTTTATTGTGGGTAATAGGAGAGCCCGCCTTAGTGCACATAGAAATAGGCTACGTGGCCTGCGCTCCACGCTTTGGAGTCAGAATGTTGAATTAGAGAAAATTATTGTTCCATGTATGCATGGTGTTGGAATATCCTTAAGTCTGATCAAGACGAATGTACCAATGTAACAATTGATGTGGAAATAGATTTTTACATTATAAAACCAGTTTATTGGTTGTATGGTCCTGGGGGCCATGTGCTTATTATGTAGGCCTACCTATTTAAGCCTGATACAGAGGTTTTTTCTTTTGGGCTATTGACCATGTATATTTTGTATGATACTGTATGGCGCTTTAGACAGCCAAATCTTTAGATTGCACCAAATAGGCAAATAGAATGCCATTCTAGTTCTAGTTAGACAGCTGAAGTTGTACTCTACTCACAACTGATTTGTATTTGCTAGGTAAGTGTAGGCATACCATCTTCATAAGCACATCAATATGATTTTTACAGCATAAAATGTTTTGTCTTTGTAACACAAACACATAATTTTTTGGTGTTGATAAATGTATCTACACTCAAGCTGGGGGATGTCCACATGTAGCCTACACCTGATGTAGGGATATTAGTAGTTCAGGGATTGGTACCCCGGTGTCATGACTCACCTGTGAGAATCCAAAAGATCAGGTTACAGTGGATCAGCTCTACAGAGCTCTCTCTCCTGCAGAGAGTGATGGATATGTTTTTTTTAATGACACCTCACATCGCAGCAGATGATTCCTTTAGGGGCCTAGTTTGGGTTTTTAATTTTATTTAAATTTTATTTAACCTTTAGGCAAGTCAGTTAAGAACAAATTCATATTTACAGTGACGGCCTACCAAAAGGCAAAAGGCCTCCTGCGGGGACGGGGCCTGGGATTAAAAATAAAAAATGTATAACATAAATATAGGACAAAACACACATCACGACGAGAGAGACAACACAACTCTACATAAAGCGAGACCTAAGACAGACAACAACATGGCAAGGCAGCAACACATGACAACACAGCATGGTAGCAACACAACTTAACAACAACATGGTAGCAACAAAACATGGTACAGACAACAATACATCACACAAAGCAGCCACAACTGTCAGTAAGAGTGTCCATGATTGAGTCTTTGAATGAAGAGATTGAGATAAAACTGTCCATTTGAGTGTTTTTTGCAGCTCGTTCCAGTCGCTAGCTGCAGCGAACTGAAAAGAGGAGCGACCCAGGGATGTGTGTGCTTGGGGACCTTGAACAGAATGTGACCGGCAGAACGGGTGTTGTATGTGGAGGATGAGGGCTGCAGTAGATATCTCAGATAGGGGGAAGTGAGGCCTAAGGGGTTTTTATAAATAAGCATCAACCAGTGGGTATACAGAGATGACCAGTTTACAGAGGAGTATAGAGTGCAGTGATGTGTCATTGTTATAAGGAGCATTGGTGGCAAATCTGATGGCCGAATGGTAAAGAACATCTAGCCGCTCGAGAGCACCCTTACCTGCCGATCTATACATTACGTCTCCATAATCTAGCATGGGTAGGATGGTCATCTGAATCAGGGTTAGGTTGGTAGCTGGGGTGAAAGAGGACCGATTACGATAGAGGAAGCCAAGTCTAGATTTAACTTTAGCCTGCAGCTTTGATATGTGCTGAGAGAAGGACAGTGCACTGTCTAGCCATACTCCCAAGTACTTGTATGAGGTGACTACCTCAAGCTCTAAACCCTCAGAGGTAGTAATCACACCTGTGGGGAGAGGGGCATTCTTCTTACCAAAACACATGACCTTTGTTTTGGAGGTGTTCAGAACAAGGTTAAGGGTAGAGAAAGCTTGTTGGACACTAAGAAAGCTTTGTTGTAGAGCATTTAACTCAAAATCCGGAGAGGGGCCAGCTGAGTATAAGACTATCATCTACGTATAAATGGATGAGAGAGCTTCCTACTGCTTGAGCTATGTTGTTGATGTAAATTGAGAAGAGCGTGGGGCCTAGGATCGAGTCTTGGGGTACTCCCTAGGTGACAGGCAGTGGCTGAGACAGCAGATTTTCTGACTTTATACACTGCACTCTTTGAGAGAGGTAGTTAGCAAACCAGGCCAAAGACCCCTCAGAGACACCAATACTCTTTAGCCGGCCCACAAGAACAGAATGCTCTACCGTATCAAAAGCTTTGGCTAAGTCAATAAAAATAGCAGCACAATGTTGTTTAGAATCAAGGGCAATGGTGACATCATTTAGGACCTTTAAGGTTGCAGTGACACATCCATAACCTGAGAGGAAACAAGATTGCATACCCGAGAGAATACTATAGACATCAAGAAAGCCAGTCAGTTGATTATTGACAAGTTTTTTCAACACTTTTGAATTACAGTGCAAAATAGAAATAGTCCTATAACAATTAGGATCAGCTTGATCTCCCCCTTAAAATAAAGGATGATCCGTGGCTGCCTTCCAAGCAATGCGAACCTCCCCAGAAAGGAGAGACAGGTAACAAAGGTTGGAGATAGGCTTGGCGATGATAAGGGCAGCAACCTTAAAGTAGAAAGGGTCTAAACCATCTGACCCAGATGTTTTTTTGGGGTCAAGTTTAAGGAGCTTCTTCAGCACCTCAGACTCAGTGACTGCCTGCAGGGAGAAACTATGTAGCGGGGCAGGGGAAAAAGAGGGAGAAGCATCGGGGATAGTCGCATTAGAAGGGGTGGGAGATTAGGAAATGTTGGACGGGCAAGGAGGCATGGCAGAGTCAAGTAGGAATCTTGACTTAATGGTGATTAAAGAGCTCAGCCTTGTGTTTCTTGTCAGTAACAATCACATCATCAACATTAAGGGGCATGGGCAGCTGTGAAGAGGAAGGTTTATTCTCCAGGTCTTTAACCGTTTGATCAGTTACCTGATGTGGAATAGAGTTCCATGTAGTCATGGCTCTATGTCCAACTGTGCACCTCCCATAGTCTGTTCTGGTGGCATGTCTTGTGGGGTATGCATTGTTGCCTGAGCTGTGTGCTAGTAGTTTAAACAGACAGCATGGTGCATTCAGAACTTCTTACAAAAACAAGTAGTGATGAAGTCAATCTCTCCTCCAGTTAGAGCCATGAGATATTGACATGCATATCATTAATGTTAGCTCCCTGTGTACATTTAAGGGCCAGTCGTGCTGCCCTGTTCTGGGCCAACTGTAACTTTTTGGCACCTGACCACACATCTGAACAGTAGTCCAGGTTCGACAAAACGAGGGCCTGTAGGACCTGCCTTGTTGATAGTGTTGTTAACTTCTTAGGGAGCGGCAGCTGAGGTGTCGGTTTTGGAGAGTCTGGCGTGCCCAAAGTAAAAGGCCTGCCACTCAGGCCCAGAAACTAGGATATGCACATAATTAGTACTATTGGATAGGAAACACTCTGAAGTTTCTGAGTGTTAAAATATTGTCTGTGAGTATAACAGAACTGATATAGCAGGCGAAAACCCGAGGAATTTCTGTCCTGGAAAAAGTGTTTTTGACACATTGCCTCATTTTGAACCCCTCCCTATTGAAAACAGCCATATATGGGAGTAAGATTGCAGTACCTATTGCTTCCACTGGATGTCAACAGTCTCTAGACAGTGTTTGGTGATGTTAGGTTGCTCTGGATGGTAATAGAAGAAGAATTTCGAACTAGTCACCAGATGTAAACAGAAGAGGANTCAAACAATCAAATGTTGTGCTTTCGCCGTAAAGCCTTTTTGAAATCTGACAATGCTGTGATATTGCCAAGAATCAGAGCTTTTGATGACTATGCAACACTTGTATATTGATGAATGTTTAATAATTCAACTTTTGGATTTTGAATTTGGCGCCTTACATTTCACCGGGTAGTGTCGGCTAGCGCCCCACTGCTCCCTAAGTACTTAAAAAGGAAGAGCAGCGCTTTGTTATGGACAGACTTCTCCCCATCTTAGCTACTGTTGTATCAATTTGACCATGACAGTTTACTCCAAGCAGTTTAGTCACCTCAACTTGTTCATTTTCCACATTATTCACTGCAAGATGTAGTTGAGGTTAAGTGAATGATTTGTCCCAAATACAATGCTTTTAGTTTTAGACATTTTTAGGACTAACTTCTTCCTTGCCTCCCATTCTGAAACTAACTGCAGCTCTTTGTTAAGTGTTGAAGTAATTTCAGTCGCTGTAGTAGCTGACGTGTAAAGGGTGAGTCATCCACATGCAGTTGAAGTCGGAAATTTACATATACCTTAGCCAAATACATTTAAAATCAGTTTTTCACAATTCCTGACATTTAGTCTTAGTAAAAATTCCCTGTCTTAGGTCAGTTAGGATCACCACTTTATTTTAAGAATGTGAAATGTCAGAATAATAGTAAAGATAATGATTTATTTCAGCTTTTATTTCTTTCATCACATTCCCAGTGGGTCAGAAGTTTACATACACTTTAAATTGTTTAACTTGGGTCAAACATTTTGGGTAGCCTTCCACAAGCTTTCCACAATAAGTTGGGTGAATTTTGGCCCATTCATCCTGACAGAGCTAGAGTAACTGAATCAGGTTTGTAGGCCTCATTGCTCGCACATTCTTTTTCAGTTCTGCCCACACATTTTCTATAGGATTGAGGTCAGGGCTTTGTAATGGTTACTCCAATACCTTGACTTTGTTGGCCTTAAGCCATTTTGCCACAGTTTTGGATGTATGCTTGGGGTCATTGTCCATTTGGAAGAACCATTTGCGACCAAGCTTTAACTTCCTGACTGATGTCTTGAGATGTTTCTTCAATATATTTCCTCATGATGCCATCTATTTTGTAAAGTGCACCAGTCCCTCCTGCAGCAAAGCACCGCCACAACATGATGCTGCCACCCCCGTGCTTGACGGTTGGGATGGTGTTCTTCGGCTTGCAAGCCTCCACCATTTTCCTCCAAACATAACGATGTCATTATGGCCAAACAGTTCTATTTTTGTTTTGTCAGACCAGAGGACATTTCTACAAAAAGTACGGTATTTGTCCCCATGTGCAATTGCAAACCAGTCTGGCTTTTTTATGGTGGTTTTGGAGCAGTGGCTTCGTCCTTGCAGAGCAGCCTTTCAGGTTATGTCGATATAGGACTCCTTTTACTGTGGATATAGATACTTTTGTACCTGTTTCCTCCAGCATATTCACAAGGTCCTTTGTTGTTGTTCTGGGATTGATTTGCACTTTTCGCACCAAAGTACATTCATCTCTAGGAGACAGAACGCGTCTCCTTCCTGAGCGGTATGACGGCTTTGTGGTCCCATGGTGTTTATACTTGCGTACTATTGTTTGTACAGATGAATTTGGTACCTTCAGGTGTTTGGAAATTGCTACAAAGGATGAACCAGACATGTGGAGGTCTACCATTTTTTTCTGAGGTCTTGGCTGATTTTTTTTTATTTTCCCATGATGTCAAGCAAAGGCACTGAGTTTGAAGGTAGGCCTTGAAATACATCAACAGGTACACCTCCAATTGACTCAAATGATGTGAATTAGCCTATCAGAAGCTTCTAAAGCCATGACATCGTTTTCTGGAATTTTCCAAGCTGTTTAAAGGCACAGTCAACTTAGTGTATGTAAACGTCTGACCCACTGGAATTGACATACAGTGAATTATAAGTGAAATAATCTGTCTGTAAACAACTGTTGTAAAAATGACTTGTGTCATGCACAAAGTAGATGTCCTAACCGACTTGCCAAAACTATAGTTTGTTTACAAGAAATTTGTGGAGTGGTTGAAACACTTAGTTTGGAGTCATTAAAACTAGTTTATGTAAACTTCTGACTTCAACTGCATACCAAATGTTTGGGTCCATACACAGATCGGCTAGATAGCTAGCTACACATCCATAGGCTTACAGGTATTTTTATCCTCCACTGCACAATGAGCAAGAACATAGCTAGCTTCATCTATCTGCATTGCATGGCAAATATCAGCAAGGAAAGCTTACAAAATTGTACATTCAATTTGCAGTAAATGCTTTAGCTAGCTAGATTCTTTACATCCACTGTTTCACAAGACAGCCTGGTTTGCCGTTTTTTTCAGGAGTTATAAAACATTAAACAACCAGAATTACAATTTCATACTCATGTCACAACACCCATAAAGCTAGTTAGCTAGCTTGCTAAATCGCAATTTTCGTAAATTAACTTATGATAAAAAAATATGCATAATCATTTGTCTCTACATTAACTAACATATTACTGTAAACTGTACATGTTTTGCATGATTCGTTATGACGTTATAATCACTGACATTTGCTTCCATCCTTGTATTTTTGTCAGCCATCTTTGCTGAAGAAAGTCTCCAGCCTTGGGTCGCATAGCGTCAAATTCGTCATGGGAATCCCTCGATATGACTGGTCATCGCCCAGCGGTCACCGCTGGTGATTTGCATAAAGTTGGGAAAAGTTTTTCACCGCCTCCCACGCCACCTTCGCACCACCCAATGGTCCCCCGCCTTCTCCGCTTCTCACCGCTTACCTTCCATTGAAATGAATGGGAAGCGGTGTTTCACCGCGCGGCATCCTGTGCTAGTGTATCATGCCCGTGACTCTCCACAAATGCTGCCTGACTCTCGGCTAATGAGGAGTGACTCTCTGCCAATACCGCCTGGCTCTTGACCAATGCATCAGCTGTCACCCGTATCTCTGCCCTCAGAGAATGTTTCTCTTTCTGATGGTCTTCTTTCAATGACTTGATCTCGGTCTTCAAAGTTTGAATCTCATCCATGAGCACCTTCATCAGATGAGCAGAATGGTTCTGCCCTGAGCCCCCATTGATTACAGTGGCCCTTGATAGAAATGGTAGATCAACTAAGAATTAAAAATGACACATGCTGCGTACACATTTTAAGAATCTAGCGAAACAAACCGCTTTCTTGGCAACCATGCGTTTTTTGGGTGCGGCCCGTTGTCCAGCCCTTTGTCCACTGATCTCCACGGATGGTTGTCAGTTTGGTTGTAAGCTCTGCAAAAGCACATTCACGTTTTTTGTGCACAATTATCGATTGCACAGTATGCCTACACATTGATAGGCTATATCTTTTTTTATTTTTAGAAAATGCACTGAAACCAAAATACCTTTAGTTTTGGTGATCCTCTCTGCTCCGCCTCATTTTTATATGATTGGTCATATAAAAACCTTGGGACCCAAATGCATAATGAGTGCTCTAATTCCCTCCTGCGGTGGTCTGGAGCAATGAAGCCGTGACACTGTGTCCCGCGCCGTAAGATTGCAAGTTTTAAAGGAGGAACCACTGTATTCCCCCTTAGGAGACTGAAAAGATTTTGCATGGGTCCTAAGATCCTCAAAGTTCTACAGCTGCACCATTGAGAGCATCCTGACTGGTTGCATCACCGCCTAGTATGGCAACTGCTCAACCTCTGACCGCAAGGCACTACAGAGGGTAGTGCATCACTGGAGCCAAGCTTTCTGCCATCCAGGACCTCTATACCAGGCAGTGTCAGAGGAAGGACCTAAACATTGCCACCCTAGTCATAGACTGTTCTCTCTGCTACCAAGTCTAGGTCCAAAAGGCTTCTTAACAGCTTCTACCCTGTTTTAATAGAACCAAAGTAATGATATTTTAAAGTCATCCACATTCCCAAAGTAAAACAAGAAACTGCATTCAAAGATTCTTTAATTTCATACTAATTCTAAGAAAGCCTGAAAGAAAAACACCAACACTCAAAATATTGTCATTGCATTTGTATATATTTTGAAACAACCTAATATTATATTTACAATTTATAATAACAGTTCAGATTTGTACTTCAATTATGTAACTACTAAACAAACATAGATCTGCTTGAGTTGTTATGGTGTGTGTGTTTGTGCATGCTTACGTGCGTCGTTGTGTGTTGGTATGTGCGAAGCTGCTGAATTATTTTCAGAGTGAGTCAGACTCCTCCCAGGCTTAGGGACTGATGGGAAAGGGGTGGTGATGTCCTTACACTCTTCAGTGGTGAAAGGCCTTATCTCATCATAGAGATCACTGAAGGCATTTGTCTCACAGGTGGCTCTTCATCTTTAACTAGACAGGGAGCGGTGGGTCGCTAGCGCCCCACTCCCGACACCACCAGGTAAAATGTAAAGCGCCAAATTCAAAATCCCAAAGTTGAATTATTAAACATCCACCAATATACAAGTGTTTCATACTCATCAAAAGCTCTGTTTCTTGGCAATATCACAGCGTTGTCAGATTTCAAAAAGGCTTTACGGCGAAAGCACCACATTTGATTGTTTGAGGGCAGCACCTCACATACTTTCTCATAGCCATGAATTCATTAGCCAGCGTGGCACACACATAACACATTTCACAGCGAAAACAAATCAATTACCTGTTGAAGAACTTCTGCTGAGGTCATCCTAAGTGTCCAACGAAGACAATCCATGGTTCTTTTGTTAGAAAAAGTAATGTATTATATCCATAAATCTCCATTTGGTTCGCGCGTCATAGTCAGAAACGACAGCCTCCACTAGTCCATTGAAACGTGGCGCGAACTCGTTCATCTTATACCTATAAACTTGTCCAAGAACATTCAAACATAGTTTTAAATGTATCCTTAGGAACACTTTTACGTATATTTGCTATTATAAATCAACCGGAATATAAACTGACCAATAACGACGATAAATAAGACACTGTGCGACTTCTCGGGCGCGCGCCCTGGGTACTGTTGTCATCAAGGGGGGATCCACTTGTTTGGTCTTTTTCTCTGGTCTAAAGCATCCAAAATGGAGGAAAACACCATCTCGAGGCTGTTGACATCATAAGGAAGCGACGTGTACTGCATTCATATGCCCTTATATGGTCATTTTCATGAGGGAGGGGTTCCCAAATGAGCAATGTGTCAAAATCACTTTTTCCAGGACAGAAATTCCTCGGGGTTTTGCCTGCCATATCCGTTCTGTTTCACTCACAGACAAATGGTTAACAGTTTTGGAAAATTCAGAGTGTTTCCTATCCAATGGTACTAAATATATGCATATCCTATTTTCTGGGCCTGAATGGGAGGCATTTTACTTTGGGCACGCCAGGCTCTCCAAAACCGTCACCTCGGGAGCTGCTCCCTGAGAAGTTAAGCACACTTTGCTGTGTGAAATTATTATATATATATATATATTTTTTTTTATCCCTACCACTTTCCTGAAGAAAATGCTGAGGAATGTTGTCCAGTCATATGTTGGAACGACTACTTCCCCTTTTTCTGTTTCACAGACTTGGGCCAGGTTCACTTGGGAAGACTCCTCAACCTGCGACATTCCACCTTGTCTTCCTGAACAGGCATTTCACCAAGCCAAAGTACCAGTCACAACTGTACTTGGTGTGACGTGTCATGAGGAAGGGAAGGATGATGCTCTGATGCCGCATCAAGTACCACATCATGGCTACGTTTTTGTTTTGCCCACTGCAATTGACTGCATGCACATGTGCATACGACTCTCCCACACCATAGTGCTCACAAAAGAAATGGAACATTGAGATTTCCTCGGACACTTAAAGTACACAGGCCCAGGCTGAAGAGGGTCTGAAGAAAATGCACTTGCTGTGCGAAGTCAAAGCTATAGTGCATTTTTCCTTCATAGCTGCAGGTGGGGTGAGGCCCGATGAGGATGTCTGGAGGNATCTCTTCCTTTACCTCTCTGCAGAACTCCTAGTAGATGGACCGTTCTATACTGGCTTTCTCAAGGTGCTCTTCCATTGCTTCTTGTTCTGTGGGTGGGTCGCAGCACAGGCTAGTTTTGCCATTCCTGATTGGCAGTACCAGCAAATGGCACCAACTACTGCCACAACTTGCGGAATGATCTGAGTGAGACCTTGCAGATGCCGACTATGTTTACAGCGATGCAGTATTGCTCATAAACCTTCTTCTCGTTAGAGTTGGTCGGCAAAGGTTTCACATTGGTTTTCTACGGCCAAGGTGTACATCCTGGAAGCATAATAGCATTGGCTTCAGCATAGTTCAAAACGAAGTCCACCACATCTCTTGTGTCCTTCAACTTCAGAGCATGTGAGGGAAGCCTCTTTTTCAGGTTGTGGACTCTTTCCTCCACTCAAGCCACTTTGTAGGGCTAGATAAGGGAATTCAGTTTGTCCTGACCAATGCAATGTAGATATTTAAACATCCCTGCAGATATTTGTATCCATGGTAATAGTAGTCCATCCGCTGTGCTTTTCGCTCATGTTGCTCTCACTTCCTAGATCTTGCCGTTGTTGCAGAGAGGTGCATCCCACAAGAGAGTTTGGAGAGGATGGCAATGTCCAGTTCTTCACTTGACATCCTTAGGAACTGCTGAAGGACATCAAGGAGTTCCTCTTTCCTGAACTTTGTGTGGCAAGGTTTGCCATCGTTCAGTTTTTAGCAACAATATTCTTTCATTCTTTCACATCTCCATGGACAGGAGGAACAGTGTTAACAGCCAGATGTTTGATTGTTTCATGCTGACTTTCAGTGACGATAAAAATATTTAAAACAGACATTCACTTTTATATAGCTAAGCACACTACAGGCAGATTCATTCATGTTTATGACTTGATAATAATAACATTTGAATATGTACTCCATAACAAATGCATAGCATTTCATTTATTTTTCATTAATTGATTTATTCACGTTTTCATACAATTGATTGATTGTATTTGAAGTAAAATGTCATGGTGTATTAACTGTAATTATAGTAACAATGTATTTGTCTATGACTTGGGGTAGGCTACAAGTCTCAGGCAGAGATATGCCTAGTACTGTACAAATATTACACTAACCGATCACAGCCAAGGGTGCAGTGATCCGTGAGATGGGCTAGCCTACAAACTAGCTAGTTTACACTAAATCACTGCAATAACATTCCCCTAGGCTGCTGATGTTCCTCTGGTCGGTTCACCTGGCATCATCTACCAGCTCTGTTCATGACTGATGAATTTGTTTACCGTGTTCATCATCATCATCCGTCTTATTGTTCTCTTCATCTGAATTGGTCAAACAACGTTTTTGGGAAGAAGGACCATCACTGTCACTTTCACTGCTGTCACTTTGACTTCCTCTCTCATCATCATATTCAGCAGCAGCAGGACCACTAGCTAAATAATAATTTATCAATTCTGCCAAATCAGAAACACTAGCAACATTTCTCAAAATGTATTTGATCTAATTCATTTAAACAACAAACTTTACTATGTGAAAAGGCAGTTTCTCTACGATTGCTTTCATTTAAAAGATTCTAGTTTAACTGAAATAAAGGATATATAATCCACTGCCTATGCTTTGATCATTGGGAGGAGGGAGACAAATGCAGGAAAATGGGAGTGAATTAGGACAGGATGACCTGTCTCTCACTTCAAATGTTTTAAGAATAGGGTAGCCTATTGTTTAACATGAAGTAAGGTACGAAATACACATCACCGTTTGTCTTTTGACCACTGTCCGTCAACTCCATAGCCTATCATTTAATTTTGGATTTAGGTTTCAGTTAGGCTTGGAAAGCAATCGCGGATAAGCAACTCCCCACATCCGCATCATCGTTATGAGATGGCAAATTTGAATCAATCTGCTAGCCTAGTAGTACTAGTTAGCCTAGTAGTACTACAAATAATCAGTATTGTAGCCTCTTGGGGATCACTGGGGCGCTAGCGCCCCACTCCCGACACTACCCGGTGAAATGTGAGGCGCCAAATTCAAAATCCAAAAGTTGAATTATTAAACATCCACCAATATACAAGTGTTCCATACTCATCAAAAGCTCTGTTTCTTGGCAATATCACAGCATTGTCAGATTTCAAAAAGGCTTTACGGCGAAAGCACAACATTTGATTGTTTGAGGGTAGTATTTCACATACTTTTCCCATAGCCATGAATTCATTAGCCAGCGTGGCACACACATAACACATTTCACAGCAAAAACAAATCAATTACCTGTTGAAGAACTTCTGCNAACTGTTGACATCCAGAGGAAGCGATCGGTACTGCATTCATATGCCCTTTTATGGGCATTTTCATGAGGGAGGGGTTCCAAATGAGGCACTCTGTGAAAACCACTTTTTCCAGGACAGAAATTCCTCGGGGTTTTGCCTGCCATATCCGTTCTGTTTTACTCACAGACAAATGGTTAACAGTTTTGGAAAATTCAGAGTGTTTCCTATCCAATGGTACCAAATATGTGCATATCCTATTTTCTGGGCCTGAATGGGAGGCATTTTACTTTGGGCACGCCAGGCTCTCCAAAACGGTCACCTCGTGTGCTCATCCCTAAGAAGTTAACACTAGTTATTGCAAGGAACTGGCAATTGTTTCTGTAATAGTTTTATATCTTCCTTTCATGTGTGTGAATAATAAATTTCGCTGCTTGGGCTGCAGAGACTCGCACCTGAGCTGGCTGTAGAGGCGACGCACAATTGGCCCAGTGTGGTCCGGGTTAGGGGAGGGTTTGGCCAGCCGGGATGTCCTTGTCCCATCGCGCTCTAGCGACTCATGTGGCTGGCCGGGCGCATGCATGCTGACATGGTTGCCAGTTGGACCGGTCTCCAGTTGGACGGTGTTTCCTCCGACACATTGGTGTGGCTGGCTTCCAGGTTAAGTAAGCAGTGTGCCAAGAAGCAGTGCGGTGCGGCAGGGTCATGTTTCGGAGGATGCATGGCTCTCGAGTCTGTACGGGAGTTACAGAAATGGGACAAGACTGTAACTATTAATTGGATACCACGAAATTGGTGAGAAAAATGTGTAATAAAATAAAAGTGAGCTATCGTATTGCAATGGAAAAACTATTCTCTCTGATTTGTCGATAGCCTACATAGTTTATAGTAGCCTACAATAGTCACTTGTGTACCACAAGTTATATTGCTAGAAAGGGGCAATTATCTTATTAATTTCTGAATCAGCTTTATTTCACCCTGTAGCGTAAGCTACTAGCCTAAGCCAACACAACACAGGAGCTGTCAGTTGGCTAGCCAGACACCGAACGTGAATAGTTTCACTTTCCCTAGCATGTAAAAAAACCCCACTTATAATGACCAATTTAGTACTTGAAAACACATGCTGTTTATACACCACAGGAAAGTAAAGGGTTCAAAGTATCTGATTCATTGCATCTCAATTTCCCAAACAAAGTAATTTACATTCCCACATTTTGCCAAACACGAGCGGCAGCGACATCCGACGGGTTCTTGTGGGCCGCCACACATGTGCACCACGTCATTGCTCTCTCTCTCACTCTGCTGTGTGTGCATCATGTGCATTTTGCTAGCTGTCACTCATATGGTGAGGGGCTGAAGCTCATTGGTTGAGCTCGAATTGCTAGCACTGGCCCACGTGGGGGGAAATGACAAGGCACAGCTTCCAGCTTCCAGCTTCCTCCGGATTCTGTGGCTAATTGAGATAAGACAGTAATTCTGCTCATAGATTACACATGTATGAATTACACATTGACACCTCCAGTCCAAAGGTTTAAAAAATACTTAGTCGCAAAAGTTCCAGAGCATGTCTTTAACACATTGGCTCAAATCTAGCTTGTGCCTTTAGATTTCGAGATACTTAACAACTAAGACATGTTTCACTTCTCCCATTGACTGCAAAAAAACCCAAACCCTGGTCTAGTCTGCTGGGTCTGCTTTGCAAGCGTTCCCAGAAGTCTTGCGATGTAGGGCCTCTGGGTTTAGAAACTCTGACACTAGCCCTTACACACTAGGGCACTACTGTACACTCTTAGAAAAATAGTTGGTATCTAGAACCTGAAAGGGTACTTCAGCTGTCCCCATAGGTTAACCCTTTGAAGAACTCTTTTTGGTTATAGTTAGGACCCTTTTTGGTTCCATGTAGAACCATTTCCAGAGAGGGTTCTACATGGAACACAAAAGGCTTCTTTCTACCTGGAATCAAAAAGGGTTCTTCAAAGGGTTATCCTATGGGAAAAGCCAAAAAACCCTCTAAGAGAGTGTATGTCATCTGTCAAATCTGGGGCTTATTGCACATGCACTCATGTCATAAATAGCTAACTAACTGTACCTACAGTGGTTCCTCCGTGGGACTGTGGAGGTACCCAGCATCACGGCTTCATTGCTCCAGGCCACCACAAGGGGGAGTTAGAGCACTCATTATGCACTTGGGTCCCAATGTTTTTATATGACCAATCATTCCAAGTGGTTCCAATGACGAATTTGACGCGAGCCGCCCGTCCCTGGTGACTTTCTTCTGCAAAGATGGCTGACAAAAACATTACGGTGGAAGCAAATGTAAGTAACTATAACGAGTCAAGTAAAAAATGTACAATTGAGAGGAATATGTTAATGTAGAGACAAACAATTGTGCATATTTTTTTGTCATAAAGTTAATTACGAAAATCGCTATTTTAGCAAGTTAGCTGACTAGCTAACATTAGCCAGCTAGCTAGCTAGTGTTATGACATGAGTATGACATTGTAATTCATGTTGTTTAATGTTTTAGGGACTCCTGAGAAAACCATCAAACCAGGCTGTCGTCTTGTGAAACAGTGGATGTAAAGAATCTAGATAGCTAAAAGCATTTACTGCAAATTGAATGTACAATTGTGTAAGCTTGCCTTGCTTATATTCGCCATGCAATGCAGCTGAAGTAACATAGCTAGCTAACTATTTACTTGCTTATTGTGTAGTGGAGGATAAAAATTACTGTATGCCTATGGATGTGTAGCCTATCTATGAACCTCAGCTATCATAGTTGTTGTATTGACTTCAGGTCTGAATGGCATTAATGAAGCCTATGGATAGAGTAGAATATAATAACTTTATTGTGCCAAGGATGCAAGTCATATATACATGTAGTTATTACCACACGAAATCCCCACATTGCAGCCTGTACATTGAATATATTCACTGATCATGTGTAATTCCTTGGCAAATAAAGGCGCAAAAATGTATGCAGCTTTGAAGGTCCCCAAGAACACAGTGGCCTCCATCATTCTTAAATGGAAGAAGTTTGGAACCGCCGCCCTGCAAAACTGAGCAATCGGGGGAGAAGGGCCTTGGTCGGGAGGTGACCAAGAATCCAATAGTTACTCTGACAGAGCTCCAGAGTTCCTCTGTGGAGATGGGAAAACCTTCCAGAAGGACAACCATCTCTGCAGCACTCCACCATTCAGGCCTTTATGGTAGCGTGGCCAGACGGAAGCCACTCCTCTGTAAAAGGCACATGACAGCCAGCTTGGAGTTTGCCAAAAGGCACCTAAATGATTGTCAGACCATGAGAAACAAGATTATCTGGTCTGAAGAAGCCTGAATGCCAAGTGTCACGTCTGGAGGAAACCTGGCACCATCCCTAAGGCGAAGCATGGTGGTGAAAGCATCATGCTGTGGGGATGTTTTTCAGCAGCAGGGACTGGAAGTCAGGATCGAGGGAAAGATGAACGGCGCAAAGTACAGAGAGATCCTTGATGAAAACCTACTCCAGAGCGCTCAGGACCTGGCTGGGGCAAAGCTTCACCTTCCAACAGGACAACGACCCTAAACACACAGCCAAGACAACACAGGAGTGGCTTCGGGACAGGTCTCTAAATATCATTAAGTGGCTCAGCCAGAGCCTGGACTTGAACCCGATCGAACATCTATGGAGAGACCAGAAAATAGCTCTGCAGCAACGTTCCCCATCCAACCTGACAAGAGCTTAAGAGGATCTGCAGAGAAGAACGGGAGAAACTGCCCAAATACAGGTGTGCCAAGCTTGTAGCGTCATACCCAAGGCTGTAATTACTGCCAAAGGTGTTTCACCAAAGTACTGAGTACCTAATTAAATGTGATATTTCAGTTTTTTCTTTTATACGTTTGCGAAAACTTTTCTAAAACCTGTTTGCTTTGTCATTACGGGGTATTGTGTGTAGATTGATGAGAAAAAAATGTTATCCATTTTAGAACATCTATAATCACATCATAAGCATGACATTATAGCAACATAGAACATGATTAAAGTTTGTAACCAATATTGTGTTTCTGTTCTGAAGTTTTTCCAACAGACAGAGCCCAGGATTGACGTGCTGATCAACAGTGCAGGGATCTACCAGTGTCTCTACACCAAGACAGAGGACGGCTTCAAGATGCATTTCGGGGTCAACCACCTCGGCCACTTCATTCTCACCCACCTCCTGCTGGACCTCCTGAAGTGCTCTGCGCTAGCCACATGGTTGTGGTCTCCTCCAAACTATACAAGTATGATGATATCGACATTGATGACCTGAACATTGAGCGGCTCTACATCAAGGCCTTTGCCTACGGGCATAACCACGTCTGTCTTTCACTCTCTCCAAATATTAGACACTACCAAGGTACTGCAGAGAACTGTGTCGTGGATGCCTGATGCTATACATTGTGGTTGATATAGACTTTATACAATACTTTTTCTCTGCTATGTTGTTATAAGTGAAAGGAGATTTTTGCTATGCTCTTAAGCTGAGCATGTGCATTTGATTCTGCTGACCAGGTGTCAAGTCACAATGTATTAACTGAAACATACCATCACCACATGAAACATTATACTATATCATGCTGCAAGGGTTTCTATCAATGTTGGTCCAAACACACCAAGACAGTCGTGAAGAGGGCACGACAAAGCCTATTCCCCCTCAGGAAACTAAAAAGATTTGGCATGGGTCCTGAGATCGTCAAAAGGTTCTACAGCTGCAACATCGAGAGCATCCTGACTGGTTGCATCACTGCCTGGTACGGCAATTGTTCGGCCTCTGACCGCAAGGCACTACAGAGGGTAATGTGTACGGCCCAGTACATCACTGGGGCTAAGCTGCCTGCCATCCAGGACCTCTACACCAGGCGGTGTCAGAGGAAGGCCCTAAAAATTGTCAAAGACCCCAGCCACCCCGGTCATAGACTGTTCTCTCTACTACCGCATGGCAAGCTGTAGCGGAGTGCCAAGTCTAGGACAAAAAGGCTTCTCAACAGTTTTTGCCCCCAAGCCATAAGACTCCTGAACAGGTAATCAAATGGCTACCTAGACTATTTGCATTGTGTGCCAACCCCTCTTTTACGCTGCTGCTACTCTCTGTTTATCATATATGCATAGTCACTTTAACTATACATTCATGTACATACTACCTCAACTGGGCCGAACAACCAGTGCTCCCGCACATTGGCTAACCGGGCTATCTATCTGCATTGTGTCCCGCCACCCACCACCCGCCAACCCATATTTTACGCTACTGATACTCTCTGTTCATCACATATGTATAGTCACTTTAACCATAGCTACATGTACATACTACCTCAATCAGCCTGACTAACCGGTGTCTGTATGTTTCCTCGCTACTGTATATAGCCTGTATTTTTACTGCTGTTTTATTTCTTTACTTACCTATTGTTCACCTAATACCTTTTTTTGCACTATTGGTTAGAGCCTGTAAGTAAGCATTTCACTGTAAGGTCTACACCTGTTGTATTCGGCGCACGTGACAAATAAACTTTGATTTGATTTGTTGTTAACGGGAATTGTAGATAACTCTTGAATTAGCACGATCACTGTGATTATCAGTACATTGAGAAGTTTTGTGATCAGCCTAATTCTTATGTACAAAACTATGACTAGTAATATCACGGAACATGACGCTGGAGAGATGAAGCAGGTACGGGGAGTAAACATTTAATAAATAACTGACAAGACAGAAACAGCGTCAACAAAAGAATACAAACAAAACTGATAATGCAGCAGCGGGGAACAGACAAATATAGGGGAGGAAATTAACAGATGGTAAGTCCAGGTGAGTCCAATAACGCTGATGCGAGTGACGAGGGAGGGCAGGTGTGAGTGATGATAGCAGGAACGTGTGATGCAGGGTAATCTGGCGCCCTCAAGCGCCAGGGGCAGGGAAGAGCGGGAGCAGACGTGACAAGTAAGCCAGTATGAACATACTTTAATTAGCCTAAGCACATTGTATCAGTCATGCCAAATTATCATGTTTTAATTAACTGTAATTCATGCCTCTTTTGATGAATACATGGTAATGCAACGTTTGTGATATGTAGCCTAATATTTCAATGATCGGTTTGAGTAGTTTCAAAACTGTGATGCACTGACTGAAGCTACATGATTTCCTTGCATATCATTGTTGTTTTGCTGTCTCCATTTCAAACTGCTCTGTGCTTGATGGTAGTGATGGGCCAAGCCAAATAACTTCCACAAAGCTTTGGCACAATGTAGCCTTTCCTCTCACTTTAGGTCAACCAACAATTACAATGTCTATGCATACAATTCAAGCCTATTGACCAATTGGTTCGCACACACAAATGAGAGAAAAAAAAAATTGTTTAAAATTATTTATTTTAAATGCTTTTTTACAGCAGGCAGGGGGGAAATTACAGTGAATTCAGTGTGAAACAACTTCAGTGTGTTCGTTTTCTGTTAGTATATAGTTATCCATTGACCTTTTTCAGAAATGGAAAAGTCTCAACCTTTCTCAGGGATGAGTTCATATTGGATTGTTTTCCTCTGCAGAATTACAAAGGTCCATAATTGTCTGTTTCATAATTGAATAATGCTTATGGACTGGCTTCATTTACAGACTCACTTTGGAGAGAAAAATGGTTCCTAAATCGTCGTCATTTTAGAGGTCAGTTAGGCCCTAATCAGCCATGCTAGTTGTATTCAGTATATTATAATGCACAGTAATTACTCAGGAATGTTTTCTCTTCATATTAACGGTAGATTAACCGCTTCTTTCCAATTGAAATGGTAGCAAGACCCCCAGATTTATAATGCACTTCCCACCTGCAACTTCCATTAGGGTCATTTTCTGGATCATTTAGAGGGATCCCCGACAAGCCTGAAAACAACACAAATCTAAGTGTATAGCGGAGTTTATCCGATCCATCTTTCTCGCCAAGAAAAGGAGGTCTCAGGGCATTTCTCATGGAAGCTGAAGCTTGTTTAACAAATAAAGAAAATAAAGATTTCTACTGATTTTGTAACATAATGCCCTTAATGAGGCATACCACATTGGTGCCACATAAGTGGAGGTAATCTATGCTGCCAAGTGTTGCAATGACTTGTTGTGTGATTTACAGTTCATGCTTTGTGTAAGCATTAACATTATTAGGCTACAGACCTCATTTTAGTTACTTAATCCCACTGATATTGAATAACTACCATTGTTTCTGTCTCACTACATAATTTTTTTTTATTCAGTCATGAATTTATGCTGGACGTGGCCCCTAAAATGAAAATAATGCTATCTACTATATTGCCTTGCTCGCTTGTTGTACACAAAGTGAAAGCAGTTGGAAATCGGACTGCCTGTCAGATTTGAGACAACATTTCTGGGGGATAGGGTTTTATTGACCTAGCCTGGTGTAACCAGTAGGAGGGAGTCTGCTTTGACAACGCAGCTACTGTCACGCCCTGGCCATAGAGAGCCCTCTAGGTTTCTCTATGGTGTGTTGGGTCAGTGCGTGACTAGGTTATTCTAGGGAACTCTGTTGTGTTTTGAGTTGGTTCCCAATTAGAGGCAGCTGGTTGTCGTTGCCTCTAATTGGGAATCCTATTTAAGTTAGTTCCCTTCCCCACCTGCCTGGTGGGTTATTGAATGTTTGATTGTTGTTTTGTATGTGTTAGTTAGTGCCAGTGTGCAGTGTGTTTCCCCAGAGATACGTGCAGTGTGCTCCCCCAGTCCGGTGCGTCCTGTACCAGCTTCCTGCACTCCCCCAGAGATGCGTGAGACCAGTCCGGCGAGACCTACGCCGGCTCCACGCACTCTGAGTCCAGTGCGCCTTTTCAGCCCGGTGCGTCCAGTGCCAGCTCCACTCACAAGGCGTCCAGTGCGCATCTCCAGTCCGGTACGTCCAGTGCCAGCTCCCCGCTCTCGCCCAGAGGTGCGTGAGACCACCCCGGTGCGTCCAGTGCCAGCTCCACGCACAAGGTGTCCAGTGCCAATCTCCAGTCCGGTACGTCCAGTGCCAGCTCACTGCACTCGCCCAGAGGTGTGTGAGACCAGCCCGGTATGTCCAGTTCCTGCTCCACGCACCAGGCCTCTAGGGTGTCGTCCCAGCCCAGTACGTCCTGTTCCTGCTCCACGCACCAGACCTTCAGGGTGTCATCCCAGCCTAGTACGTACTGTTCCTGCTCCACGCACCGGGCCTCCAGTGAGTCTTCTTGGGCCGGTATGGCCCGCACCGGAGCCGCCACCGACAAAGGCCCACCCGAACCACCCCCATTGACTCTTGGTTGCGGTCGGAGTCCACACCTTTGGGTGGGGGTNGGGGGGGGGGGGGGGGGGGGGGGGGTACTGTCACGCCCTGGCCATAGAGAGCCCTCTAGGTTTCTCTATGGTGTGTTGGGTCAGGGCGAGACTAGGTTATTCTAGGGAACTCTGTTGTGTTTTGAGTTGGTTCCCAATTAGAGGCAGCTGGTTGTCGTTGCCTCTAATTGGGAATCCTATTTAAGTTGGTTCCCTTCTCCACCTGCCTGGTGTGTTATTGAATGTTTGATGTTTGTATGTGTTAGTTAGTGACGGTGTGCGCTACACACAGTTTATACCGATCGTTGTTCTTTGTTTGTTTTCTTGCATTTGTAAGTCTCACTTCTTTTTATTAAACTTTGGTCCAATCCTTCCAGCGATCGTGACAGCTACAAACTTGTTCCCCTCATTAAACAGGGCCTGTGGTTCTCAACCCGGGTGTTTTGTCTATCCCAGATATCCCTCTGGAAGGAAGATATAGGACAGTTTTGATGTTCTATAATGAAGTTAAGTCACTGGCGTAGCACACAAACACTGAACAAAAATCTGAAAGAAATCTGTGAAAATTCATTAGGCCCTAATCTATTGATTTCACATGACTGGGAATGCAGATATGCATCTGTTAAGATACCCCCAAAAATGTAGGGGTGTGGATCAGAAAACCAGTCAGTATTTGGTGTGACTACCATTTGCCTCATGAAGTGCGGCACATTTCATTTGCATAGAGTTGAGCAGGCTGCTGATTGTGGCCTGTGGAATGTTGTCCCACTCCTCTTCAATGGGCGAAGTTGCTGGATATTAGCGGGAACTGGAACACACTGTCATAAACGTCGATCCAGAGCATTCCAAACATGCTCAATGGGTAACATGTCTGAGTTTGCAGGCCATGGAAGAACTGGACCATTTTCAGCTTCCAGGAACTGTGTATAGATCCTTGCGACATGGGGCCGTGCATTATCATGCTGAAAACATTAGGTGATGGCGGCGTATGAATGGCATGGAAATGGGCCTCAGGATCTCGCCACGGTATCTCTGTGCATTCAAATTGCCATTGATAAAATGTAATTGTGTTTGTTATCCATAGCTTATGCGTTACAAAACCATAACCCTACCAACACCATGGGGTACTCTGTTCACAACATTGACATCAGCAAACCGCTCACCCACACAACGCCATAAACGCTGTCTGCCATCTGCCTGGTACAGTTGAAACCAGGATTCATCAGTGAGGAGCACACTTCTCCAGCATGACCGTGGCCATAGAAGGTGAGCATTTGCCCACTGAAGTCGGGTACGATGCTGAACTACAGTCTGGTCAAGACCCTGATGAGGAAGTTGAGCACGCAGAAGAGCTTTCCTGAGACTGTTTGTGCAGAAATTGTTCGGTTGTGCAAACCCATAGTTTCATCAGCTGTCCGGGTGGCAGGTCTCAGACAATCCTGCACGTGAAGAAGATGGATTTGGAGGTCTTGGGCTAGTGTGCTTACACGTGGTCTGCGGTTGTTATGTCGATAGGATGTACTGCCAAATTCTCTAAAACGTTGGTAGAGAAATTAACATTAAATTCTTTGGCAACAGATCTGGTGGACATTCATGCAGTCAGCATGCAAATCCCCCTCCTCACTTCGACCCCCCCGAAGGTGCAAGTGTTGGTTCCTGAACCAACACTTGCACCTGACTACCCCCTTTCTAGCAGACTTTTCTCATAACTACTTTATTGAGGAAAAGTGTTGTGCCTGTGATATGTGGTTGTCCCACCTAGCTATCTTAAGATGAATGCACTAACTGTAAGTCACTCTGTATAAGAGTGTCTGCTAAATGACTAAAATATAAATCTAAATTGTAACTGCAAGCTCCCTCAACTTGAGACATCTGTAGCATTGTGTTGTGTGACCTCTTATTGTCCCCAGCACAAGGTGCACCTGTGTAATGATCATGCTGTTTTTCAGCTAATTGATATTCCACACCTATCAGATATGCCACACATATGGAACATATTTTATTTCCGCTCAAAAAACATAGGACATATACGTTAGACCGTCTCGATTCGGTCTTATGTAGCAACATTTGAAATTGTGTTCTTTACATTGGATAAAAGTAGAGACTCAGAGCTAGAAAATGCTATGTCATACACTACACTTGAGGAACAATGGGAAAGTAATTCTGCTTAAAAATTTGATCAATTTGTAACCCCACTTTGAGAAAATGTCCCTTTAATGTTTTGATACACCTACTGGAGAGCTCTTTGTCTACACCAATTCAGCATCGTTCACTCGTTTAAGCCTTAACCCCACCCATCTCTTTAAGGATTCACATGTGAGGCCATGTGCTAAACAGGGTGAGTAAGGTAGTGTACTAAACAACCAAAGATTAAGACTAAAGGCTGGTTTATACTACATCTATCGACATGTCGCATTGACATCAAGAACATTCTATTGTAGTCCGACATCGAACTTGTCATTGTCGTTATCAAAAAGTATAAAAACACAAACGGCAGGCTGCATGACATCATATCAAATTGTATTGGTCATATACACATATTTAGCAGATGTTATTGCGGGTGTAGCGAAATGCTTGTGTTCCTAACTCCAACAGTGCAGTAGTATCTAACAATTCACATCAATACACACACATCTAAAAGTAAAAGAATGGAATTAAGAAATATATAAATATTAGATATTAGAGCAATGTCGGAGTGGCAGTGACTAAAATACAGTATATACATATGCGTAAAGCAGTATTTAAACATTATTAAAGTGCCCAGTGATTCCAAGTCTATGTATATAGGGCAGCAGCCTCTAAGGTGCAGGGTTGTGTAACCGGGTGGAAGCAGGCTAGTGATGGCTATTTAAGTCTGATGGCCTTAAGATATAAGCTGTTTTCAGTCTCTCTGTCCCAGCTTTGAATGCCCTGTACTGACCTCGCCTTCTGAATGATAGCAGGGTGAACATGCCGTGGCTTGGGTTGATGTCATTGATGATCTTTTTGGCCTTCCTGTGACATCGGGTGCTGTAGGTGTCCTGGAGGGCAGGTAGTTTGCCCCCGGTGATGCGTTGGGCAGACCGCACCACCCTCTGGAGAGCCCTGCGGTTGCGGGCGGTGCAGTTGCCGTACCAGGCAGTGATACATTCCGACAGGATGCTCTCAATCTGTAAAAGTGCTCCCTCTGCTGTTTCCTGAAGTCCACGATCAGCTCCTTTGTTTTGTTCACGTTGAGTGAGAGGTTATTTTCCTGGCACCACTCTCTCAGGGCCCTCACCTCCTCCCTGTTGTGTCATTTTCAAACTTGATGATTGAGTTGGAGGCGTGCGTGGCCACGCAGTCATGGGTGAACAGGGAGTACAGGAGGGGCCCCACCCTTGTGTATTGAGGATCAGCGAAGTGGAGGTGTTATTTCCTACCTTCACCTCCTGGGGGTGGCACATCAGGAAGTCCAGGACCCAGTTGCACAGGGCGGGGTTCAGACCCAGGGCCGCGAGCTTAATGATGAGCTTCGAGGGTACTATGGTGTTGAATGCTGTGCGATAGTCAATGAACAGCATTCTTACATAGGTATTCCTCTTGTCCAGATGGGATAGGGCAGTGAGCAGTGCGATGGTGATTGCATCATCTGTGGATCTATTGGGACGGTAAGCAAATTGAAGTGGGTCTAGGGTGTCAGGTAAGGTGGAGGTGATACGATACTTAACTAGCCTCTCAAAGGACTTCATGATGACAGAAGTGAGTGCCAAGGGGCGATAGTCGTTTAGTTCAGTTACCTTTGCTTTCTTGGGTACAGGAACAATGGTGGACATCTTGAAGCAAGTGGGGACAGCAGACAGGGAGAGATTGAATATGTCTGTAAACACTCCAGCCAGCATGCTTTGAGGATGCGGCTAGGGATGCCGTCTGGGCCGGCAGCCTTGAGGGTTAACACGCTTAAATGTCTTACTCACGTTGGCCACGGAGAAGGAGTGCCCACAGTCCTTGGTAGTGGGCCGCGTAGGTGGCACTGTGTTATCCTCAAAGCAGGTCAAGAATGCGTTTAGCTTGTCTAGAAGCAAGACGTCGGTGTCCGCGACGTGGCTGGTTTTCCCTTTGTAGTCCATTATTGTCTGTAGAGCCTGCCACATACGTGTCGTGTCTGAGCTGTTTAATTGCGACTTCACTTTGTCTCTGTACTGACATTTTGCCTGTTTAATTGCCTTGCTGAGGGAATAACTACACTGTTTGTATTCGGAACATATCCCAGTCCGCGTGATCAAAACAACCTTGAAGCATGGATTCCGATTGGTCAGACCAGTGTTGAATAGAACTGGTACTTCCTGTTTGAGTTTCTGCCTATAGGTAGGGAGGAACAAAACGAAGTCGTGATCAGATTTACCGAAAGGAGGGCGGGTTGAGTTGAGTAGCATTGGACCAATGTTTTTTCCAGCGCGCAAACTACAGTCAATGTGTTGGTAGAACTTCGGTAGCATTTTCCTCCAATTTGCTTTGTTAAAATCCCCAGCTACAATAAATCCATTCTGAGGATATGTGGTTTCCAGTTTGCATAAAGTCCAGTGTCGTTCTTTGAGGGCCGTTGTGGTATTGGCTTGAGGGGGAATATACACGGCTGTGACTATAACCGAAGATAACTCTCTTTGGAGGTAATACGGTCGGCATTTGATTGTGGTATTCTACGTCAGGTGAACAAAAAGTTGTTTATGTATGTTATCACAATCACACCATGAGTAGTTAATCATAAAACATACACCCCCGCCTTTCTTATTCCTGGAGAGTTCCTTATTCCTGTCTGCGTGATGTACTGTGAACCCAACTGGGTGTATGGACAGGGACAGTATATCCCGAGAGAGCCATGTTTTCGTGATTAAAAAAAACGGACAGCAACTGGTCGAATGGTATGGCCAAACGATAAGCAAACAACAGCTTCAGTGAACGTGCCAAGAAAATCCATAGATTCCGAAAGCATCCCCGAGGTAGCCAGCGCTGTTCAGACGTACGATTTGAAACACAATTCATTTCTCACAGTTTAAAGGCAAGTCTAAGGAAAAACACGCAGCCATCTTTTTACGTATGTCTTTTGCAACGTTATTCAATGATACAAGGGCTATTCACACGTGTCTGTGAGTATGAGTGCACATTTTTCATGGGAAATGTGTCGATTTTCCTAAGTATGAAAGTCAAGCGTTGCCTAAATCAAACTGATAACTTGGGATGTACTCAGGAAAAGCAGACTTGGAACTGGAAGAGGTGCTATAGCAAAGTTGCACACCATTGGCACAGAGCGTCTCCCTGTGGGTGCTTGATACAGCTAAGCATGCAATCAGTAGAGCATAATGAAAGCACTCTGCAATTATCTTGCAGTTGCAAACAAGTGTATAGAACCTTCTACCAATGTAGTTTTTCCCCCTCAATTATTAACTTCTACTAACTTTTTACCCAAAGGACACAGCAAATACTTGTCATAAACAGCCACCATTTACTGACAGTGTAGACAAGTAAATCTGAATTTCTTTTGATTCAAAAAGGTGTTCCTCAGGGTTCAATTTTGGGTCCATTATTGTTCACTTTGTATATTAACTTCTTAGGGAGCAGTCGGGCGCTCGGTGACACTACCCGGTGAAATGCAAGGCGCCAAATTCAAAATCCAAAAGTTGAATTATTAAACATGCATCAATATACAAGTGTTGCATAGTCATCAAAAGCTCTGCTTCTTGGCAATATCACAGCGTTGTCAGATTTCAAAAAGGCTTTACGGCGAAAGCACCACATTTGATTGTTTGAGGATAGCACCTCACATATTTTTACCATTACCATAAATTCATAAGCCATCACGGTTCACACAACACATTTCACAGCGAAAACAAATCAATTACCTTTTGAAGAACTTCTGCTGAGGGCTTCCCAAGTGTCCAACGAAGACAATCCATGGTTCTTTTGTTAGAAAAAGTAATGTATTATATCCATAAATCTCAGTTTGGTTGGCGCGTTATAATGAGAAAATACAGCGTCGACTCGTCCATTGAAACGTGAAGAGAACTCGTTCAACTTATACCTATAAACTTGTCCAAGAACAATCAAACATAATTGAAAATGTATCCTTAGGAACACTTATGTATAATATTTCAACCGGAATATAAACTGGGTGATAAGAAAGGAAAAAAAACATAGAGCGCGCCAGCCGGGAACGCGCCTTTTCCTCTATTGACATTCTGTGTGACCACTTCCTAATTCTTCTTCTTCTGCCATATAAAGCATCTAAACAGAATCAAAACACTTTCTCGAGACTGTTGACATCCAGAGGAAGCAATAGGTACTGCATTTTCATAAGGGAGGGGTTCCAAATGAGGCAATGTGTCAAAATCACTTTTTTCAGGACAGAAATTCCTCTGATTTTCGCCTGCCATATCCGTTCTGTTATACTCACAGACAATGTTAACACTTTTAGAAACTTCAGAGTGTTTCCTATCCAATGGTACTAAATATGTGCATATCCTATTTTCTGGGCCTGAATGGGAGGCATTTTACTTTGGGCACGCCAGGCCCTCCAAAACCGTCACCTCGTGCACTGCTCCCAAAGAAGTTAATGACATAGGAACCCGTTAATACATTAATCTCTATGCATATGACACAGTTTTGTATTCCTGTGCCACCTCAGTGCAGCAGGCCATTCGTGAACTTCAGCATGACTTTGATTCAATTCAGAAAACTTACAGATCTTAAATTAGTGTTAAATACAAGTAAAACCAAGCTCATGGCGTTCTCTAGGTCATGAAATGTTGACCCTGAGGACCTGCGTATTTGCGCTATAAATGGAGCCCAAAATGAGCTTGTTTCTCAATATAAGTACCTAGGTGTCTGGATTTATGACAAGTTGTCCTTCGTAATGCATATAAAAAATCTGACTTAGAAGCTAAGATCCAAGATTTTTAATATCAAAATAAATCATGCCTGAGTAGGAGAAAAAATAGGAAAAATAGGGGAAAGATTGTTCAAACAAGGTTACTCCCTGTATTGGATTTTGGTGATATTGTTTACATGCATGCGACAACCACTGTTTTAAAATCCATGAACGCAGTCTACCATTCAGCAATACGTTTTATCACAGGGGACAATTTTAGGACTCATGATTGTAGTCTGTGTAAAAATGTGGGATGGAACTCTGTAAGACGATAGCTGCATTCTCATCTATTTATTTACAAAGCAATCTTACAGAAACTCCCTTTACTGTATATGTAACATCATTAATTAAGATAAGAATCGTAAGTTACCAAACCAGTTCACAAGAATGGATAACACTATAGATCCCTCCAGTCTCCACAGATTTGGGAATATCTGTTTTGCCCCTAATTTGTGGAACAACCTGCAAAGTTCACTGCAGTTAGATGTGCTGGTGCCACTCAGGCAGGACCTCTATGTAGTTGGATGTGATTGCTTTTACTAAATGTTTATTTTTGTTTATTGTGATGAATTATATTGTTTTACGCACATGTGTATGTTGTTTTAATATGCTGTTTTTATTGTAATGTGTACAAAGCTCAATGTGAATAAAGGTTAAGTAAAATACATTTAAAAAAAAACATTGCTGCTTGTGGGACTAAACGAGTGTCAATGAGGGGTATGTAGAGACCTCAATTGAAAAATGGAATGAAGGAAAAACCAAACAGCATTTTACAAGAAACATTCATCACCAACTCATTAGGAACACAACATGCTTCAATTGGTTTTCAAATTTGAACCCTGGAGGGTAATTTTGGGGTGATTTACAAAATGGTAAAACACTTGTGTCAGATGGATTCTTGGAAAGTACATTAGTGTTCCAATCCGTCATTGGAGAATCTACACCAATACCCAATGACCTCCAACACAAACACTGCCACGATGCAAAGAAAGAACAAAATTATCAAAAAGAGGGTCAAGGGGTCAAGGCTGCAGAAATGATTTGGGTTTTCGATAGTAAGACCTCAAATGGTGACCATGCAAACACACAGGCTATAAAATGTAAAACCGAAGGCCTATTATTGACAAACTGTTAACACATTTCTTAAAATGATCCATAGACCATCTACATTCTATGCAGTATATTAAGGTTTTTCAAGGCTGACATACAGACCAGTATTGAATGACACATGTTAGATCGAATCAGGTTGATTAATTAAGATAATGTATCGCTAGTTAAATCTACTGAAAGGCAACTAGACACGGCTTGAGCATGTCATTTACAGTCTAAACATCACATACAATGGCTTGCGAAAATATTCACCCCCTTGGCATTTTTCCTATTTTGTTGCCTTACAACCTGGAATTAAAATTATTTTTTTGGGGGGTTTGTATCATTTGATTTATACAACATGCCTACCACTTTGAAGATGCAAAATATTTTTTCTTGTGAATCAAGCAAGAAATAAGACAAAAAAACAGAAGACTTGAGAGTGCATAACTATTCACAACCCCAAAGTCAATACTTTTGTCACATCCTGGCCATAGATAGCCCTCTGGCTTCTCTATGGTGTTTTGGTCAGGACGTGACCAGGGGGGGGGTTGTTCTATTTTCTATGTTTGGTTTTGGATGGTTCCCAATTAGAGGCAGCTGATTATCATTGTCTCTAATTGGGGACCATACTTAGTTTGTTCCTTCCCCCACATGGTTTGTGGGTTATTGTTTCTGTTAGTGCACTACGCATTGTCCGAGCTGTTGTTTTGTTCTTTGGATATTTTGAAAAGTTTCACTTTATTAATGATGAGGAACTACCAACACGCTGCACCTTGGTCCACTCCTTCCAGCAATCGTGACAACTTTGTAGAGCCACCTTTTGCAGAAATTACAGCTGCAAGTATCTTGGGGTATGTCTCTATAAGCTTGGCACATCTAGCCACTGGGATTTTTGCCTATTCTTCAAGGCAAAACTGCTCCAGCTCCTTCAAGTTGGATGGGTTCCGCTGGTGTACAGCAATCTTTAAGTCATACCACAGATTCTCAATTGGATTGAGGTTTGGGCTTTGACTAGGCCATTCCAAGACATTTAAATGTTTCCCCTTAGTATGCTTAGGATCATTGTCCTGCTGGAAGGTGAACCTCTGTCCGAGTCTCTGGAAGATTGAAACAGGTTTCCCTCAAGATATTCCCTGCATTTAGCGCCATCCATCATTCCTTCAATTCTGACCAGTTTCCCAGTCCCTGCCGATGGAAAAACATCCCCACGACATGATGCTGCCAACACCATGCTTCACTGTGGGGATAGGTGTTCTCGGGGTGATGAGGTGTTGGGTTCGCGCCAGACAAAAAGCTCAATTTTAGTCTCATCTGACCAGAGTACCTTTTTCCATATGTTTGGGGAGTCTCCCACATGCCTTTTGGCAAACACTTTAAGTAATGGCTTTTTTCTGGCAACTCTTCTGTAAAGCCCTGCGGAGTGTACGGCTTAGTGGTCCCATGGTCTCCAATCTCTGCTGTGGAGCTTTGCAGCTCCTTCAGGGTTATCTTTGGTCTCTTTGTTGCCTCTGATTAATGCACTCCTTGCCTGGTCTGTGAGTTTTGGTGGGCGGTCCTCTCTTGGCAGGTTTGTTGTGGTGCCATATTCTTTCAATTTTTTTTATAATGGATTTAATGGTGCTCTGTGGGATGTTCAAAGTTTCTGGTATTTTTTTATAACCCAACCCTGATCTGTACTTCTCCACAACTTTGTCCCTGACCTGTTTGGAAAGCTCCTTGGTCTTCATTGCACCACTTGCTTGGTGGTGCCCCTTGCTTAGTGGTGTTGCAGACTCTGGGGCCTTTCAGAACAGGTGTGTGTGTATATATATATACTGAGATCATGTGACAGATCATGTGACACTTAGATTGCACACAGGTGGACTTTATTAAACTAATTATGTGACTTCTGAAGGTAATTGGTTGCACCAGATCTTATTTAGGGGCTTCATAGCAAAGGGGGTGAATACATTTGCACGCACCACTTTTCCATTTTTAAAGTTATTTTTGTCATTTCACTTCACCAATTTCGACTATTTTGTGTATGTCCATTACATGAAATCCAACAAAATAGAAAACATGCCAAGGGGGATGAATACTTTTGCAAGGCACTGTACATGTTCAAAGAGATTTTGTCCCTTACATAACATATTAATCTTATACTTGCGCTCAAGTAGACATTCATAATCAACTGTCCGCATTCTAGTCAGCAAATGCAAACATACCTTAATTCCGCCCAGGGACCTCGCGCTACGCATGAAATTCAGATCCTTTCCATTGCCTTCCTGTAGTGCTGTAATTATTGTGACATGCAGGGTCAAAGTAGCTAATGACATGCTATTTGAGGCACTCGGTCTGGCAATGATAACTGCCAAGGGACCTACATTTGAGAGACCACTCCACCAGCTATTGCCTCTAACACGAAGCAGGCACCTTCATCAAAACATTTGATGCTAGACATGATTGTTTCAGATATGAGTGCAGTCTGCAACCTAGTCCTTATGAAGGGTGATGAAAATATGTATGGAATGTGTGGACTGTAATGATTGCTTATTGTTGCAAACAATTGCATTACACAACAATCACTATAAAGAGAAACATAACCTTAAATATTGAGCAGCATTGCCAGAGGGCAGAGGTATGTTTGTGACAGTAGATAAACATAGTAAAAAAACAAACAACATATAAAACAGAACAGCCCTGATATCCCACATTTCAATCTAATCTGGTACAGTTTGCTATGATTAGATGATAAGACGCTGGTCTGACCTTCATAGAGACGGCCTTAAGAGAGCACAAATAACTTTTCCATGTAGCCGAGGTAGCATCATGTTTTGTCTTTCCCCATAAGTACAGTCTGTTGGTGTCTGCATTGTGTCAACTCTTACACCTTGCAGTTCCGAGACCAAGCGTCCTGGGCCCAGTTTCCTAGTAGCGATGGAATTTAAGATTATGAGCAATGTTCCCTCTAAGCTGCACAATACTCCCGAGACTGCTGCACAGCTCCTCCGGGACAGCTCTGCAAAATAAATACTGTTTCAGCACACAGAGAGAAGAACTTCACTCAACTTTCTAGTGTTAACTATCAATGTTTCCCTTTACTGTGGCAATTGTGATCAAATCAACGCAATAATACCCACTTTCAATGCAACATACAGATATTTTGTTGTAGGATCGGAGTAGGATTCTATTGCATTGACATGCCTGACTCAGCCCATTCTCTACACAGTCCTGTGCGGCATAACCAATCAGAGCTGCAGTAGGCCTATATGCAAATAGACCATTGCCATAAATGGATCTGTGCCATTTTCATTGATCTGGACTGTGTTTACAGCTGTGATCGTGAGTAGATGTGTTTGTTTTGAGATCAAAGCGAGAGCTGCATGTAGCCACGTGTGCACATTTTGTTCATATCCTTTGTTAGTGAGTTATTAATCCAATTATAGATCATTTGTAGTCAGCAATATGGGAGGGATTGCTTCATACAAGAGCACAAAACGTGTACATTTCTTTTTACCCCCTTTTTTGGGGCAGAAGGTAGCCTAGTGGTTAACGCGTTGGGCCAGTAACCGAAAGGTTGCTGGATCGAATCCCCGAGCTGACAAGGTATAAATCTGTTGTTCTGCCCCTGAACAAGGCAGTTAACCCACTGTTCCCTGGTAGGCTATACGAATTTGTTCTTTACTTACTTGCCTAGTGAAATAAAGGTTACATGTATGTGTGTGTGTGTGTATATACAGTATATATGTATGTATATGTATATGTCTTAAAGGGGCAGTGTTGTATTTTGAGACAGGCTTGAATAAGCTAAGTTGCAATAGGCAGAGGTTACTTGGCCACTGTTAAAACTGTAACTTAAAGCTGGTACTGCCTCGGTGTTCACAGCCCTTTAAGTTGCACAGAATTTTCACAACGTTCAAGTTTGCGCTCAGCAGACCTCAGTGCCAAGAAAAATTGGAGGGAACATTGCTTACGAGTGTTTTAACGATGCATCGTAAAATGCGTTTCCCAAAACACCACCTAGAGAGAACATTCACTAAGTGCGTCGTTGGAAAATGTGTCGATATTGATAGGATCTCAGATCAGCTTTCTCTATACAAATCTTAACTTAACATTAGAATTGTTCCACAGTACTGACGACAGATCAGCTCCAAGAGAGATATTATCACCTATGGCTGCAAATATTGAGGCAGCTCATTCTAATGCTACTCTATAATAATACACAAAATCACAGATTTGGCACATCATTGCACACGTTGTTACACAAAAATTATAGACAGTACCCTACAATTAGCAAAATAGAACTCAATTGATTGAACATGAAAAGGATTTCAATATGATTTTATTATATAGGCCAATGTAGCCTACTGTATTTATCTTTTAATGCAGTCATATCGGTTTTCATTTGAAGCATCCTTTTATATCCTTTTATACTTCGCTTGTTTGTAACAATTACAAAGACATTGTCAACTGTGTAGCCTATTTGCATTCAACTTCGTTCTGAAGTTATCAGCGGTCACAGAAAGACAGATAAACATCTATCTTCTGTGTTTAAAGTAACTCGGAAGGGCAAAAAAAGCATGTAATGACCCACTTAGATGTTCTACGAGTGGCCTGGGACAGCTGTTAGATTATGGGCAGTCTGTAAATGCATTTTCAAGTGTAACTTCAGTAACAATGGTTTTGGCAAACGGATCAGAGATTTAATTATGTTTCTTATGAAGGTTCTATCAATGAACTTAGCCTTCAGCTGCTTTTGGGAAACCGGGCCCAGGTCTTTGTCGAAGGTAGAGAATTTCTGCCCGGTCTGTGCTCTCATTGAGTCCCCTGAGAAGCAGTGAAGTCTAATTGCCCTGTCTCTATGAGTGGTACTCCTTTTTTGGAAAGGGGTATGTCATAACAGCCAAAGAAGGTATTGGTGTATACAGAAATTATTCACACACCTTGACTTGTTCCACATTTTGTTGTGTTACAGCCTGAATTTAAAATGAATTAAATTGATATTTTGTCACTGGTCTACACACAATACACCATAATGTTAAAGTGGAATATTGTTTTTAGAATTGGTTACAAACATTTTTAAATACAAGTTTAACAGTTTTGAGTCAATAAGTGCTTAACACTCTTGTTATGACAAGCCTAAATAAAGTTCAGGAGTAACAATTTGCTTATTAACAAGTCACGTATTAAGTTGAATGGACTCTGTGCAATAATAGTGTTTAACATGATTTTTGAATGACTACTGCATATCTGTACCTCACACATACAATTATCTGTAAGGTCCCTCAGTCGAGCAGTTAATTTAAAACACTGATTCAACCACAAAAAACAAAGAAGGGCATGGGTAAAAAAAAACAAAAAAAAACGATGAAGTTATTAAATGGTGTATCAACTACACCCAGTCACTACAAAGATACAGGTGTCCTTTCTAACTCCGTTGCCGGATAGGAAGGAAACCGCTCAGGGATTTCACCATGAGGCCAATGGTGACTTTAAACAGTTACAGAGTTTAATGACTGTGATAGGAGAAAACTGAGGATGGATCAACAACATTGCAGTTACTCAACAATACTAACCTAATTGACAGAGTGAAAAGAAGGAAGCTTGTACAGAATACAATTATTCCAAAATATGCATCCTTTTCGCAACTAGGCACTTAAGTAAAACTGCAAAAGAATTTTGCAAAGCAATTAACTTTTTGTCCTGAATACCAATTGTTATGTTTGTGGCGAACCCAGTCCAATACTATTACTGAGTACTCATTTTTCAAGCATAGTGGTGGCTTCATCATGTTATGGGTATGCATGTAATCGTTAAAGACAGGGGAGTTTTTCCTGGATAAAAAGTAAACTAAATGGAGCTAAGCAAAGGAAAGATTCTAGAGGAAAGCCTGGTTCAGTCTGCTTTCCACCAGACACTGGGAGATAAATTCACCTTTCAGCAGGATTATAAACTAAAAAACAACGCCAAATGTTAACTTGAATTGCTTACCAAGAAGACAGTGAATGTTTAAGTGACCAAGTAACAGCTTTTACTTAATTCTACTTGAAAATCTATGGCAAGACCTGAAAATGGTTGTCTAGCAATGATCAACAACCAATTTGAAAGAGCTTGTAGAATTTTGAAAAGAATAATGGGCAAATGTTGCACAATCCAGGTGTGGAAAGCTCTTAGAGACTTAGCCAGAAAGACTCACAGCTGTAATCGTTGCCAAAGGGGCTTTTAAAAAGTATTGACTCGGGTGAGAATACTTATATAAATGAGATATTTCTGTATTTAATTTTCAATAAATTTGCAAAGAAATTCTACATGTGTGTAGATGGGTGAAATAAAACAAACTATTTAATCCATTTTGAATTCAAGCTGTAACACAATAACAATTGGAATAAGTCAAGGGGTATGAATACTTTCTGACGGCACTGTATGTTCTCTGAGGTTTATAGGACAAACACAGTGCATGTGCTCCCAGAGATCTATGAAGCTAGAACAGTGAATGAGTTACTTTTCTTAATATTCGCAAAAACAAGTCGTCAGCCACCGATTCCACAGAGAAGGAGGAGTACTCGGCGAACACTCTGTTTCCCACAAAGTCCTCCATGGCTGTAACACAACAAATGCAGAATAAGTCAGGGGGTATGAATACTTTCTGAAGGCACTGTAGTGCCTTCAGAAAGTATTCAGACCCATTAACTTTTTCCACATTTTGTTTTACGTTAGTGTTATTCAAAAAAAGATTAAATTAATTGTTTTCGTCATCAATCTACACACAATATCCCATAATGATGAAGCGAAAACAGGTTTTCAGCAAATGTATTTAAAAATCAAATGGAAGGGGTTTGGAACCACAAAGACTCTTCCTAGAGCTGGCCGGCCCGGCCAAACTGAACAATCGGGAGAGAAGGGCCTTGGTCAGGGGGGTGACCAAGAACCTGATAGTCACTCTGACAGAGCTCCTCGGTGGAGATGGGAGAAACTTCCAGAAGGACAACCATCTCTGCAGCACTCCACCAATCAGACCTTTATGGTAGAGTGGCTGGACTGAAGCCAGTCCTCAATAAAAGTCATATGACAGCCCGCTTGAAGTTTGCTAAAAGGCACCTAAAGGACTCTCAGACCATGAGAAACAAGATTCTCTGGTCTGATGAAACCAAGATTGAACTCTTTGGCCTGAATGCCAAGCATCACGTCTGGATGAAACTTGGCACCATCCCTAAAGTGAAGTATGGCGGTGGCTGCATCATGCTGCGGGGATGTTTTTCAGCGGCAGGGACTGGAAGACTAGTCAGAATCATGGGAAAGATTAACGGAGAAAAGTACATAGAGATCCTTGATGAAAACCTGCTCCAGAGCGCTCAGGACCTCAGACTGGGGCGAAGGTTCACCTTCCAACAGAACAACGATCACAAGCACACAGCCAAGACAACGCGGGAGTGGCTTCGGGACAAGTCTTTGAATGTCCTTGAGTGGCCCAGCCAGAGCCCGGACTTGAACCCGATCGAACATCTCTGGAGAGACCTGAAAAAAGCTGTGCAGCAACGCTCTCCATCTAACCTGACAGAGCTTGAGAGGATCTGCAGAGAAGAATGGGAGAAACCCCCTAAATGCAGGTGTGCCAAGCTTGTAGAGTCATGCTCAAGAAGACTTGAGGCTGTAACCACTGCCAAAGGTGCTTCAACAAAGTACTGAGTAAAGGGTCTGAAGACTTATGTCTTATGAAGACTCAGTTTTCTTATACACTTGCAAAAGTTCTAAAAAACAGTTTTTGCTTTGTCATTATGGGGTATTGGGTGTAGATTGATGAAGGAAAAAAAGTACCATTTAATACATTTTAGAATAAGGCTGTAACTTAACAAAATGTGGAAAAAGTCAAGGGGTCTGAATACTTTCCAAAACCCACTGTATCTACAGTGGGGAAAAAAAGTATTTAGTCAGCCACCAATTGTGCAAGTTCTCTCACTTAAAAAGATGAGAGAGGCCTGTAATTTTCATCATAGGTACACTTCAACTATGACAGACAAAATGAAGAAAAAAAATCCAGAAAATCACATTGTAGGATTTTTAATGAATTTATTTGCAAATTATGGTGGAAAATAAGTATTTGGTCAATAACAAAAGTTTATCTCAATACTTTGTTATATACCCTTTGTTGGCAATGACAGAGGTCAAACGTTTTCTGTAAGTCTTCACAAGGTTTTCACACACTGTTGCTGGTATTTTGGCCCATTCCTCCATGCAGATCTCCTCTAGAGCAGTGATGTTTTGGGGCTGTCGCTGGGCAACACGGACTTTCAACTCCCTCCAAAGATTTTCTATGGGGTTGAGATCTGGAGACTGGCTAGGCCACTCCAGGACCTTGAAATGCTTCTTACGAAGCCACTCCTTCGTTTCCCGGGCGGTGTGTTTGGGATTATTGTCATGCTGAAAGACCCAGCCACGTTTCATCTTCAATGCACTTGCTGATGGAAGGAGGTTTTCACTCAAAATCTCACGATACATGGCCCCATTCATTCTTTCCTTTACACAGATCAGTCGTCCTGGTCCCTTTGCAGAAAAACAGCCCCAAAGCATGATGTTTCCACCCCCATGCTTCACAGTAGGTATGGTGTTCTTTGTCCTCCAAACACGACGAGTTGAGTTTTTACCAAAAAG
>QNTS01002229.1:151462-170613 GCA_003317085.1 Hucho hucho
TGCACATAAACTAGGTACTGGTATATAGCCAAGTTATCGTTACTCATTGTGTATTTATTCCTTGTGTCATTATCTTTCTATTTTTTATCTTTATCTCTGCATTGTTGGGAAGGGCCCGTAAGTAAGCATTTCACTGTGTCTACACCTGTTGTTTACGAAGCATGTGACAAATAAAAATGTATTTGTTTTATACCCACCTGGGCTAGAAATGTTGTTATTGATTAAAAGGAGAGGATGTGGACTCTTTCATACTATATCAATGCCTACATAGGTAAGGGAAAGAAACAGTTGCTAATGTTAGTGTTACAGTCTGACAACTGTCCTGTGCAAATACAGTGTGACTCAACTGAACTGTGAAAACACATTGTATGGGAAAAATATCCTAATGTGTAAACGAACAGAACGTCTCGTGGCTTACTTTACTAAACCACATAATCAATAAAACAAATGCCTGACATCGAGCATGTGGTCCAACGGGTTGGTTTCTTTACCGTGTGTTTCTGCTCTCGGCCAGGTTTACAACACGCTTAATTTCTCAACTGCTAAGTCACCCAGTGGGAACACAACTAGGTGACTTGGGGCAAAATTTGTGGCAGGCAAACCTTTTGCATTCCAGTGCATTACAAGAGCACTGATTGCTTGAGAGGTAGCATCATAGTTCTTACAAAGGCAATAGGGTATTTTGTAAAAGCCTTATATTTCAGGTACCTCACACAAATGAGACGTCACTGCTTATGTCTAAGATGGGTAGGAATGTTACCCACCCACTTGAGCATTCTGTCACATAAACATTTATTTTTATTTTATTTAACCAGGTAGGCCAGTTGAGAACAAGTTCTAATTTACAACTGCGACCTGGCCAAGATAAAGCAAAGCAGTGCGACACAAACAACAACACAGAGTTACACATGGAATAGACAAACGTACAGTCAATAACACAATAGAAAAATCTATATACAGTGTGTGCAAATGAAGTAAGATTAGGGAGGTAAGGCAATAAATAGGCCATAGTGGCGAAATAATTACAATTTAGCAAATAAACACTGGAGTGATAGATGTGCAGAAGATGAATGTACAAGTAGAGATACTGGGGTGCAAAGGAGCAAAAATAAAAAATATGGGGATGAGGTAGTTGGATGGGCTATTTACAGATGGGCTATGTACAGGTGCAATGTTCTGTAAGCTGCTCTGATAGCTGATGCTTAAAGTTAGTGAGGGAGATATGAGTCTCCAGCTTCAGTGATTTTTGCAATTCGTTCCAGTCATTGGCAGCAGAGAACTGGAAGGAATGGCAGCCAAAGGAGGAATTGGCTTTGGGGGTGACCAGTGAAATATACCTGCTGGATCGCGTGCTACAGGTGGGTGCTGCTATGGTGACCAGTGAGCTGAGATAAAGCAGGGCTTTACCTAGCAAAGACTTATAGATGACCTGGTGCCAGTGGGTTTGGCAATGAATATGAATCGAGGGCCAGCCAACGAGCATACAGGTCGCAGTGGTGGGTAGTATATGGGGCTTTGGTGACGAAACGGATGGCACTGTTGTAAATGACATTGCTGAAGTCAAGGATCGGTAGGATAGTCAGTTTTACGAGGGTATGTTTGGCAGCATGACTGAAGGATGCATTGTTGCGAAATAGGAAGCCGATTCTAGATTTAATTTTGGATTGGAGATGTTTAATATGAGTCTGGAAGGAGAGTTTATAGTCTAACCAGACACCTAGGTATTTGTAGTTGTCCACATATTCTAAGTCAGAACCGTCCAGACTAGTGATGCTAGGCGGGCGTGCAGGTGCGGGCAGCGATCGGTTGAAGAGCATGCATTTAGTTTTACTTGCATTTAAAAGCAGTTGGAGGCCACAGAAGGAGAGTTGTATTGCAGCTCGTCTTGGGGTTAGTTAACACAGTGTCCAAAGAAGGCCCAGAAGTATACAGAATGGTGTCGTCTGCGTAGAGGTGGATCAGAGAATCACCAGCCGCAAGAGCGACATCATTGATGTATATAGAGAAAAGAGTCGGATGAGAATTGAACCCTGTAGCACCCCCATATAGACTGCCAGAGGTCCGGACAACAGGCCCTCCGATTTGACACACTGAACGCTGTCTGAGAAGTTGTTGGTGAACCAGAAGAAGCAGTCATTTAAGAAACCAAGGCTGTTGAGTCTGCCGATTAAGAATGCGGTGATTGACAGAGTCGAAAGCCTTGGCCAGGGTGATGAATACGGCTGCACAGTATTGTCTTTTGTCGATGGCGGTTATGATATCGTTTAGGATCTTGAGCATGGCTGAGGTGCACCCATGACCAGCTCGGAAACCAGATTGCATAGCGGAGAAGGTACGGTGGGATTCGAAATGGTCGGTGATCTGTTTGTTAACTTGGCTTTCGAAGACCAGGATAGATATAGGTATGTAACAGTTTGGGTCTAGAGTGTCTCCCCCTTTGAAGAGAGGGTGACCGCGGCAGCTTTCCAATCTTTGGGGATCTCAGACGATATGAAAGAGAGGTTGAAAAGGCTAGTAATAGGGGTTGCAACAATTGCAGTGGATATTTTAGAAAGACAGGGTCCAGATTGTCTAGCCCAGCTGATTTGTAGGGGTCCAGATATTTCAGCTCTCTGGATTTGGGTGAAGGAGAAATAGGGAGTTGCTGTGGGGTGTGCAGAGCTGTTGACCGGGGTAGGGGTAGCCAGGTGGAAAGCATGGCCAGCCGTAGAAAAATGCTTATTGAAATTTTCGATTATCGTAGATTTAACGGTGGTGACAATGTTTCCTAGCCTCAGTGCAGTGGGCAGCTGGGAGGAGGTGCTCTTATTCTCCATGGACTTTACAGTGTCCCAGAACTTTTTGTAGTTTGTGTTACAGGATGCAAATTTCTGTTTGAAAAAGCTAGCCTTGACTTTCCTAACTGCCTGTGTATATTGGTTGCATATCGCGGGGGCTATTCGATGCTAATGCGGTACACCACAGGATGTTTTTGTGCTGGTCAAGGGCAATCAGGTCTGGGCTTTCTCTGTTCCTGGTTAAAAAAAAAATTGAATGCGGCATGCTTATTTAAGATGGTGAGGAAAGTACTTTTAAATAATAACCAGGTATCCTCTACTGACAAAATTAGGTCAATATCTTTCCAGGATACCCGGGCCAGATCAATTTAGATTTAGGGAGCATTTGACTGTGTTGAGGGGTGGTCGTTTGACCGCGAACCCATTACGGACGCAGGCAATGAGGCAGTGATCGCTGTGATTCTGGTTGAAGACAGCAGAGGTGTATTTAGAGGGCAGGTTGGTCAGGATTATATCTATGAGGGTGCCCCAGTTGACGGATTTGGGGTTGTACCTGGTAGGTTCCATGATAATTTGGGTGAGATTGAGGGCATCTAGTTTAGATTGTAGGACGGCCGGGGTGTTAAGCATATCCCAGTTCAGGTCACCTAACAGTACAAACTCTGAAGATAAATGGGGGGCAATTAATTCATATTTGGTGTCCAGGGCACGGCTGGGAGCTGAGGGGTGTCTGTAACAAGGGGCAACAGTGAGAGACTTATTCCTGGAAAGGTGGATTTTTAAAAGTAGAAGCTCGAACTGTTTGGGCACAGACCTGGATTGCAGGACAGAACTCTGCAGGCTGTCTCTGCAGTAGATTGCAACTCCACTCCCTTTGGCAGTTCTATCTTAGCGGAAAATGTTATATTTGGGGATGGAAATGTCCAAATTTTTGGTGGCCTTCCTAAGCCAGGATTCAGACACGGCTAGTACATCAGGGTTGGCAGTGAAAAAAACAAACTTAGGGAGGAGGCTTCTGATGTTAACATGCATGAAACCAAGGCTTTTACGGTTACAGAAGTCAACAAATGATAGCGCCTGGGGAATAGGAGTGGAACTGGGGGCTACAGGGCCTGGGTTAACCTCTACTTCACTAGAGGAACATCGGAGGAGTAGGATAAGGGTACGACTAAAGGCTATAAGAACTGTTCGTGTAGTGCGTTGGGGACAGAGAATAAAAGGAGCAGATTTCTGGGTGTGGTAGAATATATTCAAGGCATAATGTACAGACAAGGGTATGGTACCTATGCGTTGCGTGATGATGAGAGAGGTTTCGTCTCTGGAGGCATCAATTAACATAGGTAAGGTCTCCGCATGTGTGTGGGGTTGGACGAAAGAGCTATCTAAGGTATTTTGAGCGGGACTGAGGGCTCTACAGTGAAATAAAGCAATAAAAACTAGCCAAGACAGAAGTAGACAAGACATATTTACATTAGAGAGAGGCATAAAGCAATCACAGGTGTTGATCAGGAGAGCTAAGACAACAACAGGTAAATTGCGAAGAAAGGGCAGAGCGGTTCAGTTAGATACATACAGGACCTGAGGTTCGAGGCTGGGGCCGACAGGTAAACAAAATGAGGTACCGTGTTATTGAAACAGTCCAGGGGGCATCAGCTGTGTAGCCGAGTGATCATAGGGTCAAAAGAGTAGCAATAGGAGAGTCAGGGTGCTGTACGATATTCACTACTACGCTGGGCGAGCAGGGGACACAGCATTCAGGGGAAGTTAACAGGCCGTGGCTAGATGGCTCTCGGTCCTGCTGTCAATGTAACCTGCCCGGCTTCCCTTTACACCATGATGCATGTGCCAGTTATTTATCTCTGTCTTTCAACATGTTTCCTATTACCGTCTGTGCGCAGGCCAAGCCTACCACAAGTAGAAGGAAAACAGCAGCGTTATTTTGCTTGGCCCCGGGCTCTCCCGAACATCCACCACTGTACAGAAAGCTGCACACAGACCCCACTACTGAACTTTCAACTTCACCCCGTTTCCATAACTAATTATTCGATGCTGTCATATCTCAGTGGTTTATTGTGCCATTGTGATTTGTAATGATTACTAAAACGAGGTTTCAAGTGGAGTAATTGATGAGTGATAAGGCCCATTCGGATCAGTGGGGATATACGTACGTAAAATACTCTGTCTACTGTTCCTTTTAAATGCTACGGCGGTGTAGTCTAAAGCTCAAATACAAGTTTATTGATGGCATTGTTGCACATATGGGACATTTAGCAATTAATCATAGTGTAGGACTCGGCAATGAAAACATTAACACAACCGAGTAAATTACCCATACTGTATATATGTTCTCACTCATCTCATGTAAGTTCACTGAGTTGAATAAACATGTATGGATGTTGTGAAATGTAGTTGCATTTATGGTCCCAGATGGTGCCATTAACACAGGCTCTTTATTATTAGGGCAGTGTCATGGTGTGACTTAAACATTGTTAGGTGTTTCGTGTCTACTGCAAGGCTAATGTTTTAAGACAATTTACATACTGTACCAGTTCAGTTCTTGTTTTTGTAAATTGCCATAACATGGAGGCATGTTTGTTGCATAGTGTAGAAGAGCTAGATAGCCAGTTGGGCATCAGTAATCTTGCCTTTCCTTATTCGGAAGACATTACTTGACTCTTGAGCAATTGGACTCTTATCCTTTGCGGTGCATAATACTGATGAATCCAGGTTTAAATCTTAGGTGGAATCGACTCATGTTACGTTACTGCCGTGACCCCAATCAAACAGCTCACATGTATCACAGATTGGTAGGTGGAGGTCAAAGTAGTAGTAGTGTTGTGAAACCAACTTGTCAGTTTGATGCTGTGTTACATTTCTAACACAATACAGTTTCTACAGTGGCACAGGTTAAGAGTCTCCTTGAAAGTGTCTGGTATAGTGGTTAGCACCCCAGATTCCGAACTACATATACCCCTGGCGTACGAATCCTGTCTCAGTCCTTCCTCTCTGTCTCCCTCCGTATGTCTCCCCTCTACATTCCGACTATCACTGTCCAAATAAAACATTTACTAACATACTAAATACTAACAAATATAAATAAACTCAGCAAAAAAAGAAACTGCCCTTTTTCAGGACCCTGTCTTTCAAAGACAATTCGTAAATATCAAAATAACTTCAAAGATCTTCATTGTAAAGGGTTTAAACACTGTTTCCCATGCTTGTTCAATGACCCATAAATAATTAATGAACATGCACTTGTGGATCGGTCGTTAAGACACTAACAGCTTACAGACGGTAGGCAATTAAGGTCACAGTTATGAAAACTTAGAACACTAAAGAGGCCTTTCTACTGACTCTGAAAAACACAAAAAAGAAAGTTGCCCAGGTTCCCTGCTCATCTGCGTGAAAGTGCCTTAGGCATGTTGCAAGGAGGCATGAGGACTGCAGATGTGGCCAGGGCAATAAATTGAAATGCCCGTACTGTGAGATGCCTAAGACAGCGCGGACAGCTGATCGTCCTCGCAGTGGCAGACCACGTGTAACAACACCTGCACAGGATCGGTACATCCGAACATCACACCTGCGGGACAGGTACAGGATGGCAACAACAACTGCAATAGGAACTAAGTTACTATTGCATGTTTTCTATGTTTGTTTATTCCATGTGTAACTCTGTTGTTGTTTGTGTCACACTGCTTTGCTTTATCTTGGCCAGGTCGCAGTTGTAAATGAGAACCTGTTCTCAATTAGCCTACCTGGTTAAATAAAGGTTCTGTTAGTCACATGTCCATTTCTGTTAGTCACATGTCTGTGGAACTTGTTCAGTTCATGTCTGTTGTTGAATCTTATGTTCATACAGATATTTACACATGTTAAGTTTACTAAAAATAAACGCAGTTGACAGTGAGAGGACGTTTCTTTTTCTGCTGAGTTTATATATACAAAAAAGGAACCTTGAATATTCTCTTTAATGTTCACACCAGTCACAATCATTTCCTACAGAGTTGGTCTTCATGGAATGAAATTTCCAATCTATGAACTGAGAGTCGTGTTTCAATGTAACGCAGACACTCGCAAGTAATGTGGAGTCGGTGTAACGGCAAAAGCCTCAAAACTATCCTGAAGTGACAGTCTTATTTATAGTCGACATACCACTGACATCCTTTCAATATGTTATGCTTTGACACCCTAAAGTAGCTTTTGCAGTTACAATGTTTGTGAATTGCTTTGTGGGTCAGCAAAGTTTGGAGTTAGATGTGGTGAGTTAATTTGCGATAGTTTGTGAATGGCAGTTTGAGCTATTTGCTAGTTGAAGAGCGTTTCAGTCTATATAGCACAGAGCGCCATGTTCTAGTGAAAGAGGAGGGAGCGTTCGTTAATCATCTGGAAAAGTTTACTGTAAAGTAACAAGAGAGTTCAAGAGGACCCTGGATGCTCTACACCAGAGCCCACCGCTTGGCCAGAGGGATTTCTTTGGTTTAACCAATCCAAACAGTCAGGAGAAGAAAGGCCCAGGGCCTCTCACTCGCCTGTCTACACTTGTCTCAGTCGTTTGCCGGACCGTACTTCACTCTCTCTCCTTCCTTTTTTCCCCTGTTAGATTCATATGCTCGTTCTCTCACACACACAAAATATCTGTGTGACACCTCAATGCACCCTAAGGTCCTTATTCTAAACAGGGCTTGACTTGACCATTCCATCCCATTTTGGCACAAATGCACAAGAAAATATCACAGCCAAGTTTGAACTCCACTGACTTTCTTCAAGGACCAGGCTGACAAATGCTCTTTCTACACCCCCCATAGCAATGTCCCATTCTCTATGATGGAACTCTGAGACAAATGGGGCGTCAGTAGGCCCTGGGCAGACTTTAATCTCTGTGCTCAAAGACAGAAGTGAAGGGGTTGTGTCACTTGTGGGGTTTTTCCCCAGAGTGACAGCACAAAATGGACCGTGTCAGATAGTGACCCACCTGGTTCGAGACGTTATTTATTGTTAATATCAGAGAGACGTATCCTTCCACCGCGTCCCCAGTCTCGCAAAGAAAGCGTCTGCTCAATGTCACATCCCTGTGAGTTGTCAGTGCAAAGCCAGACCACAGTACATCATGGGTTGCCGTGTGGGAAAATTGCCTCCTTTTTTCCACTGAATGTTTCAGAGGTCTGTGGATTGTGACCGCTGTCGTTCGCATTTAATGTTTTCCTCTTTTACGTGTAATCCACCGTATTTGCTATCAAGTAGTGTTAGTGTGATTGGTGACCCTAGACATGGGGTATCGTCTCAGCAAATTAAACCCCATACTGAAAAAAAGATTTCAATATATTTAAATGTCATGTAAACTGTGTTCCAGAGATGCATGTACATACATTTGCATCTTTCTCAAATGCATGTAATACCTGACAATATTGCAGAAATCCATGGCTTTGACATCTAGTCCACAGGATGGCCAAAGTGGTTCCTAAATCGGCTTCTTAAACTACTCTTCTTTACATGTTGATCAATGGAGACCATTCTTTGGGCCACAAATATGTCAGTGAAATCATTTAAATTGTGATGGCAAGTAAAAAAACTACTTCTGATTTCAACAATTTTTACTTTCTGTCATAAATGTTCAACTTCATGACAAAACACATTTTCCATCTCAAGAGTTTAAAAGACTATAGAAAGTGTCACTCTTCAGCTTAATTAAATAATGGAGAAAAAAAGATTGGCTGTTTATTTTAAACAAACTATACATCATACAACGCTTCACAATATGTCAAAATGTAGGTCTACTGTAGGTCTTGTGCTTCCAATGAGTGGTATTAAACGGCTGGATAGTTAGCAGTGTTATGGTGCATTCGTAACCACATCTGGGAAAAATTCACTTGAACTGGTAATTTACTAGTTAAATCAGCCATGAATCCTTTTGTGACAGGGGGAATGGAAGCTTGTGTGCTTCACAATTCTGTTTAAAATAATTTCTAGCTTGTCTATCAATGGGTAACAGGGTTGACGTTTTATGCTTGACCCGCTTTGTTTATCACCACAAAACACCAGAAAATTGCTAAAAAGAGTAGAACCAGCTCACCTGCTTTCACAATTAGATGTTCAACATTTCTTTTAAAATAAATATTTAAAAAGTAATAGTTTCACTATATTAAAACAAGAGTCAAGTTTACGTAAAAGGGTTGACCTTAAAATGAGGGACAGAAGTAAACAAATCACTAATCACATTAAATAAATAATAATCTTAAGAAATAACTTTGTCAAAGCAATGAAATAACTAGGGCTTTACAATTGTGAAAATTTGGGAGTATTTTTGGAGGTTAGTGGGTTAAAATCTTCCTAGGAGTCACAGAGGGTGCATGGAGGGGCATATGAAAATGCAGAATTTTGGCACATTAGCAAGTCTTACATCCAATTGAAAATCAGATTTTTTCAATTAATCATATGGTCTATATTAAAAGAGCACGTAATTTCATATACAGCACATTCGGAAAGTATTCAGAACCCTTCACTTTTTCCACATTTTGTTATGCCTTATTCTAAAATTGATAAAAATGTTGTTTTTTTCCACTCATCAATCCACACACGATACCCCATCATCACAAATCTAAAACAGGTTTTTAGAAATTTTTGCAAATGTATAAAAAATAAAAACAACGGAAATATCACATTTACATAAGTATTCAGACCCGTTACTCAGTACTTTGTTGAAGCACCCTTGGCAGCAATTACAGCCTTGTCTTCATGGGTATGAAGCTACAGTACAAGCTTGACACAACTGTATTTGGGGAGTTTCTCCCATTCTCCTCTGCAGATCCTCTCAAGCTCTGTCAGGTTGGATGAGGAGCGTCACTGCACAGCTATTTTCAGGTCTCTCCAGAGATGTTCAATTGGGTTCAAATCCGGGCTCTGGCTGGGCCACTCAAGGACATTCAAAGACTTGTCCCGAATCCACCCCAGTGTTGTCTTGGCTGTGTTCTTATGTTCGTTGTCCTGTTGGAAGGTGAACCCTCGCCCCCAGTCTGAGGTCCTCCAGAGATGTTCAATCGGGTTCAAATCAGACATTTTTTGGTACCCTTCCCCAGATCTGTGCCTCGACACAATCCTGTCTCGGAGCTCTATGGACAATTCCTTCGACCTCATGGCTTGGTTTTTCCTCTGACATGCACTGTCAACTGTGGGACCTTATATACTGTAGACAGGTGTGTGCCTTTCCAAATCATGTCCAATCAATTGAATTTACCACAGGTGGACTCCAATCAAGTTGTAGAAACATCTCAAGGATGATCAATGGAAACAGGATGCACCAGAGCTCAATTTTGAGTCTCATAGCAAAGGGTCTGAATACTTATGTAAATAAGGGATTTCTGTTTTTTATTTTTGTTCTGTTCTGTGATTAAAGGTTAAGCTTGAATACTGCCATTTCTACAGACAAATGATTGGTGTACAGTCGTGGCCAAAGTTTTGAGAATGACACAAATATTAATTTCCACAAAGTTTGCTGCTTCAGTGTCTTTAGATATTTTTGTCAGATGTTACTATGGAATACTGAAGTATAATTACAAGCATTTCATAAGTGTCAAAGGCTTTTATTGACAATTACATGACGTTGATGCAAAGAGTCAACATTTGCAGTGTTGACCCTTCTTTTTCAAGATCTCTGCAATCCGCCCTGGCATGCTGTCAATTGCCTTCTGGGCCACATCCTGACTGATGGCAGCCCATTCTTGCATAATCAATATTTGGAGTTTTTGGTCAGAATGTGTGGGTTTTTGGTTGTCCACCCGCCTCTTGAGGATTGACCACAAGTTCTCAATGGGAAACTTCTTAGGGATCACTGGGGCGCTAGCGCCCCACTCCCGACACTACCAGGTGAAATGTGAGGCGCCAAATTCATAATCCAAAAGTTCAATTGTTAAACATCCACCAATATGCAAGTGTTCCATACTCATCAAAAGCTGTTTCTTGGCAATATCACAGCATTGTCAGATTTCAAAAAGGCTTTACGGCGAAAGCACTACATTTGATTGTTTGAGGGTAGCACCTCACATACTTTTCCCATAGCCATGAATTCATTAGCCAGCGTGGCACACACATAACACATTTCACATCGAAAACAAATCAATTACATGTTGAAGAACTTCTGCTGAGGTCTTCCTAAGTGTCCAACGAAGACAATCCATGGTTCTTTTGTTAGAAAAAGTCATGTATTTTATCCATAATCTCCATTTGGTTCGCGCGTTATAATCAGAAACTACAGCGTCCACACCTCCATTGAAACGTGACTAGAACTCGTTCAACTTATACCTATAAACTTGTCCAAGAACAATCAAACATCATTTTAAATGTATCCTTAGGAACACTTTTACGTATATTTACTATAATAAATCAACCGGAATATAAACTGAGCTCTAAAGACGGTAAAAAACACAGAGCGTGCTTGGCGAGAGCGCGCGCCCAGTCCTATAGAGTTCCAAAGAGACACTTCCTTATTCCCTCTTCTTCTCTGCTCTACTTCATCTGAACAGAATCAAATCACTTTCTCGAGACTGTTGACATCCAGAGGAAGCGATAGGTACTGCATTCATATGCCCTTATATGGGCATTTTCATAAGGGAGGGGTTCCAAATGAGGCACTCTGTGAAAACCACTTTTTCCAGGACAGAAATTCCTCGNGAGACACTTAGTTATCACTTTTGCCAAGGTTCTCCATCATGCTGGAAAAGGCATTGTTCGTCACCAAACTGTTCCTGGATGGTTGGGAGAAGTTGCTCTCAGAGGATGTGTTGGTACCATTCTTTATTCATGGCTGTGTTCTTAGGCAAAATTGTGAGTGAGCCCACTCCCTTGGCTGAGAAGCAACCCCACACTTGAATGGTCTCAGGATGCTTTACTGTTGGCATGACACAAGACTGATGGTAGCGCTCACCTTGTCTTCTCCGGACAAGCTTTTCTCCGGATGCCCCAAACAATCGGAAATGGGATTCATCAGAGAAAATGACTTTACCCCAGTCCTCAGCAGTCCAATTCCTCTACCTTTTGCAGAATATCAGTCTGTCCCTGATGTTTTTCCTGGAGGGAAGTGGCTTCTTTGCTGCCCTTCTTGACACCAGGTCATCCTCCAAAAGTATTTTCCTCACTGTGCGTGCAGATGCACTCACACCTGCCTGCTGCCATTCCTGAGCAAGCTCTGTACTGGTGGTGCCCCGATCCCGCAACTGAATCAACTTTAGGAGACGTCCTGGCGCTTGCTGGACTTTCTTGGGCGCCCTGAAGCCTTCTTCACAACAATTGAACCGCTCTCCTTGAAGTTCTTGATGATCCGATAAATGGTTGATTTAGGTGCAATCTTACTAGCAGCAATATCCTTGCCTGTGAAGCCCTTTTTGTGCAAAGCAATGATCACTGCACGTGTTTCCTTGCAGGAAACCATGATTGACAGAGGAAGAACAATGATTCCAAGCACCACCCTCCTTTTGAAGCTTCCAGTCTGTTATTCAAACTCAATCAGCATGACAGAGTAATCTCCAGCCTTGTCCTCATAAACACTCACACCTGTGTTAACGAGAGAATCACTGACATGATGTCAGCTGGTCCTTTTGTGGCAGGGCTGAAATGCAGTGGAAATGTTTTTTGGGGATTCAGTTCATTTGCATGGCAAAGAGGGACTTTGCAATTAATTGCAGTTCATCTGATCACTCTTCATGACATTCTGGAGTATATACAAATTGCCATCATACAAACTGAGGCAGCAGACTTAGTGAAAATTTATATTTGTGTCATTCTCAAAACATTTGGCCACGACTGTATACTATATTCAATGTCTCTTTCCTGTCGTTTTTGTCTTGTTATTGTAGTGGTGTGCACGGGGCTTCACACACAAAAAAATTCTTCACTTGGTTGTGACAGTTCTTGATACCATGCGGTCTCACAAAAACAATGTGATTAGATTGTTAACGTAGCTAGAACGAGCTTGTTTACAGACAGATTATTTCACTTGTAATTCACTGCATCACAATTCCAGTGGGTCAGAAGTTTACATACAATAAGTTGACGGTGCCTTTAAACAGTTTGGAAAATTCCAGAAAATTATGTCATGGCTTTATAAGCTTCTAATAGGCTAATTGACATCATTTGAGTCAATTGGATGTGTAACTGTGGATGTATTTCAAGGCCTACCTTCAAACTCAGTGCCTCTTTGCTTGACATCATGGGAAAATCAAAAGATATCAGCCAAGACCTCAGAAAAAAAATTGGAGACCTCCACAAGTCTGGTTCACACTTTGTAGCAATTTCCTAATGACTGAAGGTACCAAGTTCATCTGTACAAACAATAGTACGCAAGTATAAACACCATGGGTCCACGCAGCCGTCATACCACTCAGGAAGGAGACACGTTCTGTCTCCTAGAGATTAAAGTACTTTGGTGCGAAAAGTGCAAATCAATCCCAAAACAACAGCAAAGGACCCTGTGAAGATGCTAGAGGAAACAGGTACAAAAGTATCTATTTCCACAGTAAAACGAGTCCTATATCGACATAACCTGAAAGGCCGCTCAGCAAGGAAGAAGCCACTGCTCCAAAACCGCCGTAAAAAAGCCAGACTACGGTTTGCAACTGCACATGGGGACAAAGATCGTACTTTTTGGAGAAATGTCCTCTGGTCTGATGAAACAAAAATGGAACTGTTTGGCCATAATGACCTCCGTTATGTTTGGAAGTAAAATAGGGAGGCTTACAAGCCGAAGAACACCATCCCAACCGTGAAGCACGGGGGTGGCAGCATCATGTTGTGGGGGAGCTTTGCTGCAGGAGGGCCTGGTGCACTTCACAAAATAGATGGCATCATGAGGATGGAAAATTATGTGGATATATTGAAGCAACATCTCAAGACATCAGTCAGGAAGTTAAAGCTTGGTCGCAAATGAGTCTTCCAAATGGAAAATGACCCCAAGCCTTCTTCCAAAGTTGTTGCAAAATGGCTTTAGGGCAACAAAGTCAAGGTATTGGAGTGGCCATCACAAAGCCCTGACCTCAATCCTATAGAAAATGCGTGCGCAGAACTGAAAAAGCGTGTGCAAGAGAGGAGGCCTACAAACCTGGCTCAGTTACAGCAGCTCTGTCAGGAGGAATGGGCCAAAATTCACCCAACTTATTGTGGGAAGCTTGTGGAAGGCTACCCGAAATGTTTGACCCAATTTAAACAATTTAAAGACAATGCTACCAAATACTAATTGAGTGTATGTAAACTTCTGACTCACTGGGAATGTGATGAAAGAAATAAATCACTCTACTATTATTCTGACATTTCATTCTTAAAATAAAATGGTGATCTTAACACTTGGCTAAGGTATATGTAAACTTTCGACTTCAACTGTATTGTATAATAAAAATGTATCTAAAACTGTATGTTTTATGCATTCTGTGTGGGCCAAACAGAGTAAAGGACCAAGGTGTGCTGACATGAGAAATTCTTGATTATAGCAGTGGAATAGTGTCCTTCGTTGACGTGAGTGATTATCTAAATGACCCAAGTCACTGTTTCCCCGGGCAACAACTTCTACACAAAAGAAGACATTGGTGTGAGATTTTAGACATGTATAGTGACATTTCAGTGGAATAATGCATTGAGCAGTCAGTGAATCATAAAATTCCTAAAGATTGAGTTGAATCCTCGTGGCCAGAAATGTCTTGAGGCCGTAAGGGTCATTCGTCCATCAGCCATAGAAAGCGAGCACCCAGACTCAAACGCAATTAGGCAATCAGCCAGTTACCTTTATTAATAGAAGACCATTCAAATGATAGAACTACATGGAATCATTCATTTTAAATTTCATCGCTCACTTCATCCAGGAAGATTTACCCTGCTTACATTTGGTAAGTCTTATTACTTTGTACAGCTGGATTTGATTTTGCTCAGCGCTACAATGCAGATCTGGGATGAAATACTATTCAAAATCTTTAAAGCACTTGGGAGTGTTTGCTCTAGCCTGCCTTTGGCACTATTCTATTGATTTGTTAGGCCAATCAAGCAGTATTTGTAATTATTTCAAATAGTATTTGAACACAGGTCTGTCACAGTGTTCTTGTGCAGAGTAGCACCACCTGATGGTTAACTGGGGGACATAAAGGCAGAGGACCCGGACCCGGTGACTGATGCCCCACGTTGCTGTACAGTAGTATGAACATCAGGGAGATTGGTCATGAACTGAAATCTATTTACCCTGCTTCAGCCTGACAAATGTAGACTCATGGCTCCCTCTGCTGTCTCGAGAGAAAAATGTATACTTACTAGATATGATGAGAGATATGCAGGGACAGGGAAGAGGGAGAGAGCGGGGTGCAGAGAGAGTGAGGGGGGCAGAGAGATCCCACTGAGCCACAGCTGTCACAAAAGACCAAATCCCCTCTCCCAGCATTAAAATAGAGTGAGCATCGAGTTCGCAAGACACTAAGTAGCATGATGTTCTCATTCGTTGAACTATAGCTGCCATTAAACAAGTAAACCAAACTTTTAGTGAAACAGATTGTACTAACAACCAGGGGGTATAACTAATTGCAGTAAACATGACTGTCAAGTTTCTACATAGACATTGGGCTACATGAAATCAAGTCTATTAACCAGAGTTAGCAGGCTAACTTTGGAGGTTCAGCCTTTAGCCAAATAACGCTGGCAATGAATGCTTAAATCAAAACTTATATCCAGTAGTTGTACAAGGCAAAACTTGCTGTTTTATATTACCCAGGAAATGTCTAGAGACTGGAGACTACAGTTGCTCTACATTTTGAACGAATAGAGCCTCATTTGCGTCTGTCATTCTCTGAGACGTTACGTTTGCTATTTTGTTTTCCTCCAATTCTTTCATCTAATCTTCTACAATTAATGCCGCCTCCCAGCCCCATATCCCGGCACTCCACACACAAATTCCATTTAGTGCACTTTTGCCTCCCATAAAAGATAACTCTTACTAGTGGCCTCTCTCCGACCATTGATGTATTAGAGTTTTATATCGGGCTGTGCATTGGAGAAAAAAAAATGTGTTTACGATTTGTTCCCCAGAAGGAAGTGAATATAATATACACACGTTCTCAGGGTCTTCTTTAAACAGATAGGGATGGAGGAGCCTGAGATTTTCTATAGGATTGAGGTCAGGGCTTTGTGATGGCCACTCCAATACCTTGACTTTGTTGTCCTTTAAACAATTTTGCCACAACTTTGGAAGTATGCTTGGGGTCATTGTCCATTTGGGCCAAACAGGTATATATTTTTTTATCAGATCAGAGGACATTTCTCCAAAAAGTACGATCTTTGTCCCCATGTGCAGTTGCAAACCGTAGTCTGGCTTCTTCCTTGCTGAGCGGCCTTTCAGGTTATTTCAATATAGAACTTCTTTTACTGTGGATATAGATATTTTTGTACCAGTTTCCTTGTACAAGTCCTCAACGTCAACAGTGAAGAGGCGACTCCGGGATGCTGGCCTTCTAGGCATTGGAACACAGGAGCAATGGTTGCTGATAATGGGCCTCTGTACGCTTATTTAGATATTCCATAAAAAAGCAGTTTCCAGCTACAATAGTCATTTACAACATTAACAATGTCTACACTGTATTTCTGATCGATTTGATGTTATTTCAATGGAATTTTTTTTTTGCTTTTCTTTCAAAAACAAGCACATTTCTAAGTGACCCCAAGTACGATACCTGTTCGATTTTGGGAGCTTTCTGGGATGGCCTTTTGTATGTATTGTTGCTATGAGAGCAATTTGGCTGGCATGCTCTGGATGTGGTGGTCATATTGGCTCCATTCTAATACAGAACTATTGCTGTCTACAGCCATCAACAGCATAGAGCCCTGCACAGCTGATGTGCCATCTCTTATCAGGTATTTATACATAGTGTTTTGTCATATTTTTGTAGTTCTATTGTTGATTATAGCCCAGTCTGATGCCATCAAGAGCATCGAGCACTGCACAGTTTATGTGCTATCTTATTGTTATCAGAAAAAAACCAAATCAACTGGGACCATTGGCGGGCATTTTTTCCTTTGGTACACAACGCAAGAGAGAGTGAAGATCACATCTGTTACACTAGTGAGTTGTAGTGGTGTAGGAATAGTGGTGGTGATGGTGGTAATGTAAGGATATGACACACACACTTTTCTGAAAGGATCTGTCAGCATTGAATTGCCAGTGTTAAGATAGGCCTTCCACAGGGAAATCTGAGTTAAACATCTGAAACAAGCCTACAGAGGTTTGAGAAGCCAGATGCTGGCATCCAGCAGAGATCCATGTAGGAAAGAAAAAGCACCCTAAGCTAGGCCCCTGCAGCTGGCAATACATGGCAGAGGGAACAGCGCTGACCAGCTGGGCTTATTTATCCTTTCGCTTAGTCCTCTTTTCCAAGTGCTCTGTGTGAGGGACTTATGTGGACTATTAAGTGTGTAATCGTCATATCTCAAACCTAATAACTATTATGTCTAGTAATGTTATGGAAACAAATGGGTGGGCATTCACTTTGAAGTGTGACTGAAATGGCTAATCAAGTTGTTACATCATGTAAATAGTATTTCCTGTCACATAATGATGGTAACTAGTCATACTACAATAGTCATTACCATCACAATTCTGAAAAGTTGTGTTCTACCAAGCAAGTCAGCTCTAAGTGTTAAAAAATAGGGACAAAGTAAAGGTGAGTAATTATCAGGAGATAATTCATCCATGTATTTCAGATGACTGAAAATCCGTCATTTCCATGTTGCTGTACCAATTTGTTGCTTCTGGTGTGGTGTTGAAGTCTCAAAACACTGCGTTCCTTGCTTTGAAAGAATGTTGTTTTTTCGTCTTTGATTCGCTCAAAACGGGATAGAAAACAGACTCTCCACAGGGACACATCTTAAAAATGAAACATTCCAACACCTCACTCATAAGTACTCGTGGTTTGCACAAGCACAGCTTACAGCAGGAAGTGTACAACTGGTTACATGGACCAGAGCACAGAGCATGACATGAGTTGAGCTTTTCTTTGTCCTCATCAGATTCGAACCATATCTTTGATGTCACTTTTTCCCACTGTTGCACATGATGATGGCATACAAAACCATGAACCCATTTAATACAATTGGTCACAATAGTGGGGAAAAAACGTGTGTACTTTACAGGCTCTAGAGAAGTTAAAGTTGTACTTCTTAACAAATAATAAATATATTATGCATTATTAATGTCTTTAGTATTATTCAGAGAATTTTCATATGATTTCTCAAAAGCATAAATCTCCAAGGTGTACTTTTACAGAGGAATTTGTTACCAGAAGTCTGTATTCAACAGCTTTAAAAACAAATACATTGATGAAATTATAAATATTAGATTTTTTAAATATATTGTTTAAAGGGTCTAGTTTACATTCAGTATGTGTCTTTTTCCCCAAAACATTGAATCCATGATGCTCGTGGTATATTTGTCACGACTTCCGCCAAAGTCGGTCCCTCTCCTTGTTTGGGCAACGTTCGGCGGTCGACGTCACCGGCTTTCTAGCCATTGCCGATCCACTTTTCAGTTTCCATTTGATTTGTCTTTGTTTTTTTCACACCTGGTTTCAATTCCCCAATTACATGTTCATTATTTAACCCTCTGTTTCCCCCATGTTTGTGTGTGTGTTTGTTTGATTGTTCAGGCAGTTACTGACGGCTGGTTAATTTTGTGGCCGGGTTTTTGTATAACGCCCATTATTACGTGTGACCGGTATTTTCCCGCACCTCAGTATTATTGTTTGTACTGGTGCTTCGTTATTAAAATTCCTTGTCCACGCGTCTCTGCTCTCCTGCGCCTGACTCCTTTTCACCAGTTACCCACAGCCTGACAATATTAGCAGTCACATATGTGACTAATGGGAAAATACAGTGGCTCTAACTTCTTACATTTATTTAATCATAGCAGATTATTTATTTTTTCAATAGATTTAAATTGGGTTATGGATATACTTGATCAAGATGATCTTACAAGGGATTTTACACATTCGCCTTTACATACAGTACCAGTCAAAAGTTTGGACACACCTACTCATTCCAGGGTTTTATTTGTACTATTTTCTACATTGTAGAATAACAGTGAAGACATCAAAACTATGAAATAACACATATGGAATCATGTAGTAACCAAAAAAAGTGTTAGAGATTCGTCAAAGTAGCCATACAGTGGGGCAAAAAAGTATTTAGTCAGCCACCAATTGTGCAAGTTCTCTCACTTAAAAAGATGAGAGAGGCCTGTAATTTTTATCATAGGTACACTTCAACTATGACAGACAAAATGAGGAAAAAAAATCCAGAAAATCACATTGTAGGATTTTTAATGAATTTATTTGCAAATTATGGTGGAAAATAAGTATTTGGTCA
>QNTS01002229.1:171420-259509 GCA_003317085.1 Hucho hucho
AAAAATCCTACAATGTGATTTTCTGGATTTCTTTTTCTCATTTCGTCTGTCATAGTTGAAGTGTACCTATGATGAAAATTACAGGCCTCTCTCATCTTTTTAAGTTGGAGAACTTGCACAATTGGTGGCTGACTAAATACTTTTTTGCCCCACTGTATGTCTCTATGAGCTAGAGACACTGTAAGTGTTTTTTTTGCATGGGCTGCGTCTCAATCCAATGCATCCGCCGATATCGCCCTTCCGGCATCAGCGGTGAAAGGTGGCAGAGCTAGAGCTGTGTTTGTCAGACCATGAGATATCCCCAAACAACGTCTGTAGTGGTTTTGCTCTCGGAGCCCACAAGCTTCACAAGACTTGTCTGAAGGTCCCCGGGTACCATTTTTTGGGGACTATCTGTTGTTCAAGGCATTTTTATTGGCTAATAGCAATAATTCCAAATTCAATGTTGGGTCGGATTTTCCTGACAGATTTAGTATTGTGCACACTGAATGATGTAATGAAGGACGAGTTTGGCTCCTAACTCAGTTTCTGTGAGGACAGATGCTGGGAGATGAGAAGCAAGTGCAGGGAGTGAATATTAGTAACTAACAGACATGAAACAAAACACGGACAGCGTCTGGACAGGGGAAACATAACATTAATGCAGACCCGGGGATCAAACTGAGGAACAGACAGATATAGAGGAGGCAATCAAGAAAGTGAAGAAGTCCAAGGGAGTCCAATGAAGCACTGATGCGCATAACGATGGTGACAGGTGTGCGTAATGATGGGCAACCTCGAGCGCCAGATAGGGGGAGCAGGAGCAAGCGTGACAGTTTCATGTATTTGGGCCAAAGGGGAGTCTTTGCTTTCGCCACCATATAGCTTACAGTAATGGCAGCTCCGCAATCAACCCCCCCAAAAAACAAAGAAATTGGGAACTTAGGAAAGCCAACAGGGAAAACATTTAAACTATAACCTTAACTACTTAGGGATCAGCGATACACAAATTGGCTTAATTATTTATTTACTAAAAACTAAATAATCACACAGAATTACAAACACAGGATAGACTATACATTGGTTACTAACATGATGCAATGAAAGGTCCTTAGTGGACTGAACCGATATGTTGGCTTGTTACACAAAATTGCGGATTCAAAAGAGAGGGAAATGGAGAGACAAAGGAATTCAACTATCGTACAGTTGAAGTCAGAAGTTTACATACACCGTAGCAAAATACATTCAACTCAGTTTTTCACAACCCCTGACATTTAATCCTAGTACAAAATCCCTGTCTTAGGTCAGTTAGGATAACCACTTTATTTTAAAAATGTGAAATGTCAGAATAATAGTAGAGAGAATGATTTATTTCAGCTTTTATTTTTTTCATCACATTCCCAGTAGGTCAGAAGTTAACATACACTCAATTAGTATTTGGTAGCTTTGCCTTTAAAATGTTTAAAACTACTTAGGGATCAGCAGCAGAGTCTGGTGTGCCCGCCACTCAGGCCAAGAAACTAGGATATGCACATAGTACTATTGGATAGAAAACACTCAAAATAATGTCTTTGAGTATAACAGAACTGATATAGCAGGCAAAAACCTGAGGAAAATCCATTCGGATTTGCAGTTTTTTTTTTAGTTGACCTTTTTCTCCTGGCTGCGTATAGGATTCAATGTTATGTAGAATTTAGACTGCAGTACCTATGGCTTCCATCGGATGTCAACAGTCTTTAGACAGGGTTTCATGACCTTAGGTTGAATTAGAAGTGAATAGAAGAAGAACTTAGACGTGGACACTGGAACTCAATAGAATGACATGCGCGTTCACGGTATCGCGCGCTCTACGTTTTTTTCCTTTTCTATCGTTTAAGGCTATAATCCGGTTGAAATATTATAGTAAATTTACATAAAAGGATACCCAAGGATACATAAAAAATTATGTTTGATTTGTTTGGACAAAGTTGATAGGTTTAGTTTGAACGCGTTCTCTTCACGGGTCAATGGGCGACTCGACGGTGGATTTTCTGAACATAACGCGCCAACCAAACAGAGATTTATGGATATAATAAATGACTTTTTCTAACAAAAGAACCATTCGATGTCTTCGTTGGACACTTGGGATGCCCTCAACAGAAGTTCTTCGAAAGGTAAGTGATTTATTTTAGCTCTTATATGGTTATGTGTGACCCGCGCTGGATATACATTTTTGCTAATGTGGAAAATAGGAGAGGTGCTATCCTCAAATAATCAAATGTTGTGCTTTCGCCGTGAAGTCTTTTTGAAATCTGACAACGCTGGAACGGGGCACCAGCGCTCGTTATTTATCCCCAAGAGGTTAACTTGGGTCAAACGCTTCAGGTAGCCTTCCACAAGCTTCCCACAATAAGTTGGGTGAATTTTGGCCCATTCCTCCTGACAGAGCTGGTGTAACTGAGTCAGGTTTATAGGCCTCCTTGCACGCACACGCTTTTTCAGTTCTGCGCAAACATTTTCTATAGGATTGACGACAGGCTTTGTGATGGCCACTCCAATAACTTGACTTTGTTGTCCTTAAGCCATTTTGCCACAACTTTGGAAGTATGCTTGGGGTCATTGTCCATTTGGAAGACCCAATTGCGTCCAAGCATTAACTTCCTGACTGATGTCTGGAGATATTGCTTCAATATATCCACTATTTTGTGAAGTGCACCAGTCCCTCATGCAGCAAAGCACTCCCACAACATGATGCTGCCACCCCCGTGCTTCACAGTTGGGATGGTGTTCTTCGGCTTGCAAGCCTCCCCCTTTTTCCTCTAAACATAATGATGGTCATTATGGCCAAACAGTTCTATTTTGGTTTCATCAGACCAGAGGGCATTTCTCCAAAAAGTACGATCTTTGTCCCCATGTGCAGTTGCAAACTGTAGTCTGGCTTTTTTATGGCTGTTTTGGAGCAGTGGCTTCTTCCTTGCTGAGCAGTTTTTCAGGTTATGTTGATATAGGACTCGTTTTACTGTGGAAATATATACTTTTCTACCTGTTTCCTCTAGCATCTTCACAAGGTCCTTTGCTGTTGTTCTGGGATTGATTTGCACTTTTCGCACCAAAGTACGTTCATCTCTAGGAGACAGAAAGCGTCTCCTTCCTGAGCAGTATGACGGCTGCGTGGACCCATGGTGTTTATACTTGCGTACTATTGTTTGTACAGATGAACGTGGTGCCTTCAGTCATTTGGAAATTGCTCCAAAGGATGAACCAGACATGTGGAGGTCTCCAATTTTCTTTCTGACATCTTGGCTGATTTCTTTTGATTTTCCCATGATGTCAAGCAAAGAGGTACTGAGTTTGAAGGGAGGCCTTGAAATACATCCACAGGTACACCTCCAATTGACTCAAATGATGTCAGTTAGCCTATAAGAAGCTTTAAAAGTCATGATATAATTTTCTGGAATTTTCCAAGCTGTTTAAAGGCACAGTCAACTTAGTGTATGTAAACTTCTGACCCACTGGAATTGTGATACAGTGAATTATAAGTGAAATAATCTGTCTGTAAACAATTGTTGGAAAAATTACTTGTTTGTTAACAAGAAATCTGTGGAGTGGTTGAAAAACAAGTTTTAATGATTCCAAGCTAAGTGTATGTAAACTTTCCTCTTTGCTGTTTCTCTGTTGAAATTGCCGGTCCGTCTGTGAAGAGTAATTCCTCAGATGTCTCTGGTTGTGTATGTCTGTTTACAATGTAGTTTGTTGCTGTAGCTTCTCTGTCTCGGAGCGTCTGTTAGCCTCTTATGGATTGGATCCCTTTAACGGGATCGATTTGACAACATCCGGTGAAGCTGGAGAGCACCAAATTTAAAATGCAAATGTAGTATTATAAAACATTCATAAAAATACAAGTGTTGCGCACTCTTCAAAAGCTTAGACTCTTGGCAATCTCACAGCGTTGTCAGATTTCAAAATGGCTCTGTGTACTTACCCCATTAGCATAATAATAAAACCGGGTGTCACAAAACATATAAAAAGAGCTAAAATAAATCGCTTACCTTTGAAGATCTTCTGCTGAGGGCAATCCGAAGTGTCCAAGCAAGACATCCAATGTTCCTTTTGTTAGATAAAGTCTCTCTTTATATCCATAAAGCTCCGTTTGGTTGGCGCGTTCTGTTCAGAAAATCCACCATTATACAACACATATAGAGCATTCAAAATATACCTATAAACCTTGTCCAAACAAATCAAACCACATTTCTAATCAATCTTTAGGTACACTATTATGTATATTAAGTATAATAGTTCACACTGATAATATCCAGGGCGATAGAAAAGTAAAAAACCGAGGTGCACGCTCCCGGGTCTCGCGTGCCACAGACAGAAATTACTTCCTCACTCAACTTGGAAAAACATCCTGTATTCCTCTAGTTTTCAAGGTAAACTCTTCAAACCTTTTTCTAAAGACGGTTGACATCTAGTGGAAGCCATGGGTACCTGGGTCCTGGATTAAGGCATGTCCTATAGCAACCCATTGGAAAAGGAGGCATGTCACAAAATCAGATTTTCTAAGATTGATTTTGCTTGGGGTTTTGCCTGCCATAGTTCTGTTATACTCACAGACATTATTTTAACAGTTTTAGAAACTTCAGAGTGTTTTCTATTATGTGCTTATCCTAGTTTCTGGGCCTGAGTACCAGGCATTTTACTTTGGGCACGCCAGACTCTCCAAAACTCCGAACACTGCCCCCTAGCCCGTAGAGGTTAGATCAGTTCTTGCATTGTTCAGCGGGCTCTGTTCGTTAAAATAGAGGTATCTATAGTGGTGAGAGTAAATTGTTCTTTGTCTTCTTGTCTTTGGTCGAGTTTAAAGTACTTAAACAGCTGCAGACTGAATGTTCCTGTGTAGACTTCTTCTTCGAGAGAGAGTTTCAGAGTTTTTAACCATTTCGTACCTTTCAGCTCGCACTGTCGGTCACGCTGGTCTAAGTCTTAGCATTTTACACCTCCGGCTTATCGTCCATGTACTGGTCTAATCTTGTAGAATTGAACCTCTTAAATCCATCCAAATCTAACTACGTGTAGCTCAGGCCCTGAAGCAAGGATATACATATTCTTGGTACCATTTGAAAGGAAACACTTTAAACTTTGTGTAAATGTGAAAGGAATGTAGGATAATATAACAGAATAGATCTGGTAAAAGATAATGCAAAGAAAAAAACAACCGTTCTTTTGTAAACAATGTTAACCATCATCTTTGAAATGCAAGAGACAAGCCATAATGTTTTATTCAAGCCCAGGTGCATTTTAGATTTTGTCCACTAGATGGCAGCAGTGCATGTGCAAAGTTTTAGACTGATCCAATGAACCATTGCATTTCTGTTCAAAATGTATCAAGGCTGCCCAAATGTGCCTAATATGTTTATTAATAACTTTTCATGTTTAAAATGATGCACTCTCCTCAAACAATAACATGGTATTATTTCACTGTAATAGCTACTGTAAATTGGACAGCACAGTTAGATTAACAAGAATTTAAGCTTTCTGCCAATATCAGATATGTCTACATCCTGGGAAATTTTCTTGTTCTGCAAGGAATTTACGACCGTCATAAAACGGCCAACTTCACCCCCTTTCCCCCCCTCATCTCTGGTGGGAGAGNGGGGGGGGGGGGGGGGGGGGCTCTATTTGATCCTCACCCAGGAGGGAAGTCATGACACAGTGTTGAATGTCCAAACTGAAAAGTTGTTGTGTTGTTTGTTGCTGGAAAGTGATGTTGTATCGCCAATATTAGCGGACACATTAACTAGCAAATTAGCTATCTATCTAATTAGCTAATGTTAGGTCACAGACAACTAACTAGCTAGCCAAGTTATGTTGCTGGCATGGTCCATTTTCCCAAAAGCATCTTAAGGCTAAATTAATTGTTAGAATCTTTGTAGGAGCATCATTTGATCGCCGAGCTGTTTCCCAAAACCATTGTTACCAAAGTTTCTAGAACTTCAGAACGAATGTGACAGTACCTATGTTTCCATTAACTTGTCCAGTGATTTTTTTGGTCGACATTGGCATAGAAAATAGGGTGCATTTCGGGTGCATTTCCAACTATCATGTCAATAAAAAAGCTGGATGTGATGACTTTTTCCCTAAAACCTACTACTGTGTCGAATAAAAATGTAGTGGTTGAAGTGTTTCCATTGGCAAATTGCGCATTAATAAATTGGCCGCCCACCTCTGTTTCATGTGTCAGGTATCCCACGATTTATCTGCAATAATTGACAAATATTTGCCATATTCTAATAATTCTAATGTGCTAATGTATCGCCATGGATCTAGCGCCCATGGGCATGCACTATCGGCTGCCTAGGCTAGTGCGTGCCATGGTGAAACTTGCACTCCTGTTGATCTGGAATAATTGGATGGTGAAACTTGCCAGCCAACCAGAAAAGCAAGGCGAAGCAATTCAGGCATTCTTGAAAGTCAGGTCAATCCCTGTCCTGCCCAAAAAAAATGTATATGGTTGAAAAAAAAAGATTTTGCAAGCAGTAGTCATGTAGCAGTAAATCTAGAGTAGCGTTTATAGTAACATGATGACATCACGTGCCCCGCGTATTTCGCAATCCTAATTTATTTGAAAAATCATTATTTGTCGCAAGAAAAATCCAGCCCTTTCGAATGGATAAAAAAACTTGATCTTTAGAGAATTTCTCCTATATCCGCCGTTTCCATTTACACATGCTGTAAAGATTTTTGGGGTGACATTGCTTTTGTCGAATAAACCTGGGTCAATGGAAACATGCCTACAGACTACAAATATGGAGTTGCACATTTATTTGCAAGGATATGAAGACCCTTCAAATGAAAACCGAGATGACTATTGAAATAGTGTAGGCTACAAAGACATATATTTGAATGATATTAGTTATTTGTATGCTACTATCTAATTTTTGCAAGTTTATTAGGTACATCACATCGTTCATGAAAATGGTTCGCTCTGGCAGACAGTGAGTCACGTGGCCGTGGGTTGCTATATAAAGCAGGCAGACAGGCATCGGAGCATTCAGTTACTGTTCGATGGAACGTTAGAATCAGGGTAGGCCGTCATTGTAAATAAGAATTTGTTCTTAACGGACTTGCCTAGTTAAATGGATGAGAGGTCGACGGAGAATGGCAAGAATCGTGCAAGCTAACAGGCGGGCCATAAACAGGCAAATAACGGCACAGTACAACGGTGGTGTGCAGAACGGCATCTCGGAACACACAACTTGTCGGTCCTTGTAACAGATCGGCTATTGCAGCAGACGACCACACAGGCTTCCACTCCTATCAGCTAAAAACAAGAATAAGCGGCTCAAGTGGGCACGCGATCACCAACACTGGACAATTGTGGAAAAGCAATTGTGGAAAAACATTGCCTGGTCCATCGAATCCCAGATTCTGTTGCGTCATGCTGATGGCAGAGTCAGGATTTGGCGTAAGCAGCATGAGTCCATGGCCCCATCCCGGGGGCCAGGGGGTATGCGCAATGCCGTCGGGGGAATCCCAAACATTTTCAAACAATCCATTTAGATGTTTTTTTCTCGCCTGAGTAGCCTCATTTCACTGCCAAAAAAAAATAAAATTCAACCACCTAATGTTCAGCGAAATAACAACACAATGTCAAATGCAGGTAGCCTAGTCAAATAACTAACATCCAATCACATTAACCGTTACTCTCTTGCGGGAATTCCACTAATGGTCCGTATGTAGCCAAACTTAGCTGCTGCTCATTCCATTTGCTCGAAAATTGATAAATGTTTAAAAAAGGCCAGTGTCCATAGAGACACATACCAGCTCTACTGGTAGTACTGCTACTACCAGCAGTACTACACCTGCACCTGTCGACAACACAAGTTGTTCTGCTTCCACGAGCACATCCAATGCTAGCATCAGTAATTCTACATTTGCTACTAGCCCAGCTAGCATGGACACTGACAGTTGTGAATCTGATGCAGCTGAAGAGCTATTGCCTCTTACCCAGGAAAGCACCGAACAACAGACAGGGACGTTGGACTGTTGAAGAGGCGCAAATATGATGAGAACTACATGGATTTGGGTTTCACTTATATTGGGAGTAGTGCCTTTCCTCAGCCACTGTGTTTTATATGTGCAAAAGTACTATCTCACAACTCGATGAAACCTTCCCTTTTGCGCAGACATTTGGACATTTGAAAAATAAGCTACAGGAGTTTTTTGAGCGAGAATTAAGACAACTTTTGAATAGTAAGACAAAGCAACAGATACAATTAATAAGAAGGGGCTAGAAGCGTCTTATATGGTGAGCTACCAAGGGGCTAGGACAGGCAAACCCCATACTATTGTGGAAGACTAAATTCTTCCTGTTGCCGCGGATATGGCTGGGACAATGCTGGGGGAAAAGGCCCAAAAAACTAAACAGACAATGATCCATCAAACAACACTGTTTCACGATGCATCAATGACATGGCAGGAGATGTTTTGAAACAATTACTGCTTCGCATAGAAGCCAGTGAATTCTATAAGTTGCAGCTGGATGAGTCAACAGACGTGGCGGGCCTGGCACAGCTCCTGGTATATGTCCTTACGTTTATGGGGGGTCAATTAAGGAGACATTCTCTTCTGCAAACCATTGGAAACTAGGACAAAAGGAGAGGATATTTGTATAGTACTGGACAGCTTTGTGACATCAAATGGACTTTGGTGGTCAAGATGTGTTGGTATCTGTACTGATGGCGCAAAAGCCATGACAGGGAGACATAGTGGAGTAGTAACGCGCGTGCAAGCAGTTGCTCCAGACTCCACTTGGGTACACTGCAGCATCCACCGAGAGGCTCTTGCTGCCAAAGGAATGCCTGACAGTTTTGGACACTACAGTGAAAATGGTTAACTTCTTAGGGAGCGGCAGGTGAGGTGATGGTTTTGGAGAGTCTGGCGTGCCCAAAGCAAAATGCCTGCCACTCAGGCTCAGAAAATAGGATATGCACGTAATTAGTACTATCTGATAGGAAACACTCTGAAGTTTCTAAAAGTGTTAACATAATGTCTGTGAGTATAACAGAACTCATTTAGCAGGCAAAAACCAGAGAAAACAACAACATTCAGTTTCTGGTGACCTTTGGCTCTGTTAGACACACTCCCTATTGAATCCATGTGTTACCAGGACTGAGATTGCAGTACCTATGGCTTCCACTAGATGTCAGCAGTCTATATACAAAGACTCAGAGAGATTGGAGTAAACACAACGAATAGGTACAGGAAATGGCATGGGGACCTGAAATGTCAACAAGTTTTCTCGGGCGCGAGTCTGGCTGGAGCGCCCCACTTTATTTTATTTATATAAGGTGACCATCCTAGTGAAATATTATCACTAATATTCATTAAAGGATAGCTAAGGATGCATTTTAACTGGTATTTGATTTGTTTAGGAAAAGTGTATAGGTATATTTGAACGCGTTCTCTTCACGTTTCAATGGGCGATTCGACGTTGGATTTTCTGAACATAACGCACCAACCAAACAGAGATTTATGGATGTAATAAATTACTTTTTCTAACAAAAGAACCATTGGATGTCTTTGTTGGACACTTGGGAAGCCCTCAGCAGAAGTTCTTCAAAAGGTAAGGGATTTGTTTTCGCTGTGAAATGTGTTTTGTGTGAACCGCGATGGTTTATGAATTTATGCTAATGCAGAAATATTGGAGGTTCTACCCTCAAACAATGTTGTGCTTTCGCCGTAAAGCCTTTTTGACAATGCTGTGATATTGCCAAGAAGCAGAGCTTTTGATGACTATGCAACACTTGTATATTGATGAATGTTTAATAATTAAACTTTTGGATTTTGAATTTGGCGCCTTGCATTTCACCGGGTAGTGTCAGGAGTGGGGCGACACTGCTCCCTAAGTAGTTAAAGCAAGGCACCTGAACTCTTGTGTATTTTCTGCATTATGCAATGATATGGGCAGGGACCTTGCAACGCTTTAATAACATACATAAGTGCGCTGATTATCAAGGGGCAAAGTGTTGACACTTTTTAATTGAGACTAGCTTAAAGTTTTCTTTACTGACCATAATTTTCACATGTCTGACCGCTTGCATGATGATGAGTTTCTCACACAACTGGCCTATATGGTAATGTTTTTTCTCGCCTGAATAATCTGAATTTAGGATTACAGGGACTCTGCAACTATATTCAATGTGCGGGACAAAATTCAGGCTATGATTAAGAAGTTGGAGCTCTTCTCTTTCTGCATTAACAAGGACAACACACAGGTCTTTCCATCATTGTATGATTTTTTGTGTGCAAATGAACTCAAGCTTACGGACAATGTCAAATGTGATATAGCGAAGCACGTGAGTGAGCTGGGTGCGCAATTACGCTGGTACTTTCCCGAAACGGACGACACAAACAACAGGATTCGTTATCCCTTTCATGCCCTGCCTCCAGTCCACTTACCGATATCTGAACAAGAGAGCCTCTTCGAAAGTGCAACAAGCAGTTCTGTGAAAATTGAATTTAATCAGAAGTCACTGCCAGATTTCTGGATAGGGCTGCGCTCAGAGTATCCTGCTTTGGCAAATTGCATTGTCAAGACACTGATGCCCTTTGCAACCACGTACCTATGTGATCGTGGATTCTCGGCCCTCACTAGCATGAAAACTAAATACAGGCACAGACTGTGTGTGGAAAATGATTTAAGACACTCTTTCCAATACAACCCAATATTGCAGAGTTTTGTGCATCCTTTCAAGCACACCCTTCTCATTTACCTGTGGTGAGTTATTCACAATTTTTGATGAACAAATAAGATTTTATATGTAAGATGGTTAAATAAAGAGCAAAATTATTGATTATTATTATTTGTGGAGTTTGAATGTTTGAAGGGGTACGGGACTATAAAACGTTTGCGAACCACTGGTGTAGGGAATATTTTCCTGGCACACGTTAGGTCTCTTGTTATGTCAATTAAGCAACGTTTGAACGTCACACCTTATAGAATCCATGCTGTTCTGGAGGCAAAGGGGGGAGGGGTTCCGACCCGGTACTAGATGGGTGTGCCTAATAAACTGTCCACGGAGTGTATTTCATGACGTGTAACGTATTGCTGCCTCAATATGTTTAGCCATAGGTGATACTTTCTCTGTAGGAGCTGATCTGTCCTATTGTGGAATAATTCTGATGACAAAGCTGCAATCAGCAGTAGAAACAATAACAAAGTGGCCACCCCACCACTAAGAAGCTGAGGTGTGCGGCTGGAGAAATGTAACCTGGCTATGGATGAAAGGACTGCTCATCCATAATATAAAAATTATAGTTTTAACCATGTTTTGAGGCTATATAGTTTGTTTAAATTCTTTGTTCTGCGTGGTGTTTTGTCGAGACGCACATCACATATTCGGCCATTGTAAAAAAGATGCATCGTTAAAACACTTCTAAGTTCCATCGCTATCGAGGACACCGGGTCCGACTGGCGACCTTTGGTCTCTGCTTTGGTAACGCCACACCGTTAACCTCATGCTAGAGGGCAGTGTTTGGAAGTTCGGAGAGTCTGGCATGCCCAATGTAAAATGCCTGTTACTCAGGCCCAGAAGCTAGGATATGCATATAATTGGTAGTATTGGATAGAAAACACACTGAAGTTTCTAAAATGGTTAAAATAATGTCTGTGAGTATAACAGAACTGATATGGCAGGCGAAAACCTGAGGAAAATCCATCCGGAATTTTTTTTTTATTGACAGTCCATTCTTATCCTTTCCCTATTGAACAATGAAAGGAATAGCTCCCAGATTGCAGTACCTATGACTTCCAATGGATGTCAACAGTCTTTAGACAAGGTTTCAGGCTTTTATTTAAAAAAAAATTGTACCTCATTCTGGCTGTAGACTTGTAGCGCGTGTGACTGAGTGCGCTCTTTGTTATTTATCTCCGGTATTGAACATAATACATTCTGTCTTTAATTGTATTGTTTATTTACATATTAGGGTATCTGAGGATCGATTAGAAACGTTGTTTGACTTGTTTGGACAAAGTTTATAGGTTACTTTTTTAGGTTTTCTATGTCTGTATATTGAACTAGTGGAACGGGTGGATTACTGAACAAAACGTGCCAACCAAACTGAGTTTTTGGGATATAAAGAGGGACTTTATCGAACAAAATAACCATTCTTTGTGTTCCTGTGACCCGTGGGATTGCAACCAGAGGAAGATCTTCAAAGGTAAGTGATTTATTTTATCGCTATATTTGATTTTGTAATGCATGCGCTGGTTTGAAATATGTTTATATGCAGGAAGTATGATTGTAAATCGGACAATGCGGTTCGATTACCAAGATTCTAAGCAAACTAATAGTGTACAACACTTGTATTTTCATGAATGTTTAACATGACTATTTTTGTAATTTGAATTTGGCGCTCTGCATTTCACCTGATGTCGTAGGTGGGAAGCTAGTCCCCCACCGACCCTAAGAAGTTAAAGGCTCCTTTGTCTTCTTCAACCTCATGTTGATTTTCAGGGTCGTGACTAATGTAGCCCTAGCTGCAGTTTGTGGTCCTTCTAGTGTCCTATGTTAATTGGTATGTTAATTCTTAACTCAATCTTTTATACCCTCGGGTAAAAAGGGGCATTTTTGTCATGCTGACATGCTCTCTGGGCTCCCTGGGACGTGGCAAGTTACGAGGCAAAATTTAATCATCACTGTGATTTCGTTAGAGAACTAAATCACAATCCTATAGTCACAAAAACATTCTCTTCATCCTTTATTTTCTACACAACGTAAAGGAAGTAAACCTAATACAGAAGAGTACCGGCTCTTCAAGTTACAATGTTTTTGTTATAATGTCTTTATACCATTTTTTGTGACATCACAAAATAGACATTACCATATTCCATCTCTCATCATTCCCAACATTCGGATGTTGAAATATATTGTCCCAGTGTTCATTGTTGGATGTTGATGATTTTGGGCGGCAAAATATTCAGTAACAAAGAGACATTCCATTCACCCATACAAGAGACCAAAAGGAGTTGTCTGCTGCCTACAATTTAAGATTGATGTGAGGTGTCATATAACCCCCCACATCAATCCTTCCCCCCTCTGCGGGTGAGAGGGCTCTGTAGACGCTGATCCACTGTAACCTGATCTTTGTATCCTCACAGGAGAGTCATGACAGTCCCCCTCTGGTGGGTTCAACCTTGGAAAGATTCTGCAAGTTGCAACCCACCATAAGAATGACAATCGGATGTCCTGGTTTGTGGATCATCTTGGCAGTCCCCCTCTGGTGGTTTAACCTGGTAGGATTTCTTCAAGCTGCTGAATGGAGGGGAGGTCTGGGCTGTGGCTCGCCGTTCCGGACCTGTTGTCCAGGATATTGGATCTAGGCAGTAACTTAGGCAGATGTTAGCAACTAGTTTGTGGCTCTGTCACTTCCTAAGTGTCAAAGCAAATGAAACAAAAATGAATAAAAACACCAACAAAGATACACAAAATATAGCTACCACACCTTAATCATCTTATATACTGTAGTAAATATGTCCTATATACTACATCCACTGCCTTGGCTAAATTACTCTATCATGGCATTGTCTCTAATGTCAAATCTAGGGCTATCCTGGGTAGTTAAGGCACTCTCTAAAATGGCACCCTGAATGACAAAGCTTACATTGGAGACACAGCAAACTCTGAAGAAGAGGCTGGGGATGCTGTGAATGGACCACCTAATGGATCTATTGACAACTTTCTGAAAATCGGGATCGCTTCCGTCCCACTAGTGATCATAGCATAAGATCTCATTAGGAGATTGTGTGTGTGTGCGCCTGTGTACATAGTAGGTGCACACGCCAAGGGCAATAAGACCAAAGATCATGGTAACAGTCAGGTTACTGTCCGGCACCATCCAAAAGCAGGTGACAGACCAGTCTTTTGCCTTGTAGTCAGTCGGGTCAACTAAAAGTGTCTCATCCAGTATGCTAAGATCAACAGTCATTGATCCCTCATACTGGATTTGGTTTTGAATGGTTTGTGGTAACTCAAGGGAACATTTAGCAAAAGCGTCAGGCATTCCAATATCTGTGTCTATCCTGTCGTTGGGAAGTTGGTGTAGGGCTAGGTCGTCTATGTGGATAATCGCCCCCTCTGGTACCTTAACAAAATCAGTCTGGTTGGGGAGGTTCAATTGGGTGGTTGAGTAATGGTGTTCGTAAGTCATAGTGGCGGACGCGAACGGGGTGTTAACCAACCATCGATTCCCTACCACCTCCACTTGTGTGGTGGTGACCACATTCCTTGTTGTTAGTTTGGCTCTACAGTGTTCTTCGCTGGTTATAGGAGGAAGTCCACAAAGGCGCTCAATGTTATCCCTGATGAATGGTTTGCTAGGACAAAGGTAGTGGACGTCTTTGGTTAGAGTACACATTAACATGTTAGGGGTGAGATAGAAATCTGGATTATGTTCCTGATAAGCTACAACTGGGGGTGTGGCGATTTTCACATGGGTGCTGTCGTGCCAAAATCCTACATTTTAGAACCGTTTTCAATCTATAGATATTCTCCAGTTCAACAACCCGCAGCGTCAGTAAAAATCCCACTACATTACAATTAACATCAACGTGTATTGGAATTGCCGACCCCAGACTATAGGCCAAATGTGACTGTAATAGCTTTATCGTGGTTGTGGAGGTCAATGTTGTGCACCATTCAGAGGGCCACTTTATATGAGGGGATTCTATTCATAGCCAAGTGGTCCATAGAAGAGCTAACTTAACAGAGAAAATCCTCCAACAACAATCAAACCAATTGGACATAAGCATAGTCATGGTTGATGACTACTAGCTTTCCTACCAACTGGAGGGTTTTGTTCAGGAGAGTAGCGTGTTTGTTTGCCACCAGAATAGTGTCCTGGAGAGACTTTCCCACATGCTGCAATCTGAGTGCCTGTGATTTCATCTGTTGCTGGATAAGTGGCATCTCTTCAGTAATCGCCCTAGCATTTATTTTGACTGTGGCTAGGCTTACTGCGTTGACGGCAGAGGTACCTAAAGCAAGAGTAGCGCCCCAACAAATCGTTTTTCTCGCCTTGGCTCTGATAGTTCTGTGAACCTTTGGAGTTGGGCCAACATATGGGCAGTGTCTAGCTGGGCGTGCTTAAAAGTATAACACACATTTCCATCTTGTGTGGACTAATTAAGTATATCTCGTCCTTTACTTGCACATTTTACATTTTAGTCATTTAGTAAGCACTCTTATCCAGAGCGACTTAGTTAATAAATTCATCTTAAGGTAGCTAGGTAGGACATCCACATATCACGTTTAGTAAGTACACTTTCCCCAATGAAGTAACTATCAGCAGTCAGTGCTAGAAAGGGGGGGGTGGAGTCAAGTGTTGGTTCAGGATTTTTTTAAAGGGTACAGTAGGGTTTCGGGTGCATTTGGAAGATGGGCAGGGACTCTGCTGTCCTAGCTTCAGGGGGAAGCTGGTTCCACCATTGGGGTGCTAGGACAAAGAGGAGCTTGGACTGTGCTGAGCGGGAGCTGCCCCCACCGTGATAAAGAGGTATTAGAGTAGGCCTTCCTGCTCTTCTTCCCCGGGAAGAAGAGCAGCCCCGTCTTGTCAAGGTTGAGCTTGAGGTGGTGGGCCGACATCCAAGCTGAGATATCTGCCAGGCACGCAGAGATGCGTGTTGCCACCTGGGTGTCAGAGGGGGGAAGGAGAGAAGTAGTTGAGTGTCATCTGCATAGCAATGATAGGAGAGATCATGTGAGGATATGACGGAGTCGAGTGACTTGGTGAATAGAGAGAAGAGTAGAGGGCCAAGAACCGAGCCCTAGGGGACACCAGTAGTGAGAGTATTGTTGCAGACACAGATCCTCTCCACGTCACCTGGTAGAAGCGGCCTGCCTACAGACCTGGGTGTTCGAGCCCAGGCTGTGTGACAGCCGGCCGTGACCCGGAGTCCCATAGGGCATCACACAATTGGCCCAGCGTCGTCCGGGTTAGGGGAGAGTTTGGCCAGGGCCTTTTCTTGGCTCATCGCGCTCTAGCGACTCTATGTGGTGGGCCGGGCGCCTGCAAGCTGACTTCAGTTGACAGTTGAACGGCGTTTCCTCTGATACATTGGTGAAGCTGGCTTCCGGGTTAACCTGTTACGGATCCAATCCCGAGAACGGGATCGATTTTGACAACATCCGGTGAAATGCAGAGTGCCAAATTCAAATTACAAAAATACTAATTTCAAACATTCGAGAAAATACAAATGCTGCACACACTTCAAAAGCTTAGACTCTTGTTAACTTCTTAGGGAGCGGCAGCTGAGGTGTTGGTTTTGGAGAGTCTGGCGTGCCCAAAGTAAAAGGCCTGCCACTCAGGCCCAGAAACTAGGATATGCACGTAATTAGTACTATTGGATGGGAAACATTCTGAAGTTTCTAAGAGTGTTAAAATATTGTCTGTGAGTATAACAGAACTGATATAGCAGGCGAAAACCCGAGGAATTTCTGTCCTGGAAAAAGTGTTTGACACATTGCCTCATTTTGAACACCTTCCTATTGAAAACAGCTATATCTGGGAGTAAGATTGCAGTACCTATTGCTTCCACTGGATGTCAACAGTCTCTAGACAGTGTTTGGTGATGTTAGGTTGCTCTGGATGGTAATAGAAGAAGAATTTCGAACTAGTCACCGGATGTAAACAGAAGAGGAGGCACGTTCACGGGCTCGCGCGCGCTGTGGTTTTTTCCTTTCCTATCGTCCAGTTTATAATCCGGTTGAAATGTTATAGTAAATATACATAAAAGTGTTCCTAAGGATACATTATCAATGATGTTTGATTGTTCTTGGACAAGTGTATAGGTTGAACATGTTCTCTTCACGGTTCAATGGGCGTGTGGACGCTGTATTTTCTGAACATAACGCGCCAACCAAACGGAGATTTATGGATATGATAAATGACTTTTTCGAACAAAAGAACCATTGGATGTCTTCGTTGGACTCTTGGGAAGCCCTCAGCAGAAGTTCTTCGAAAGGTAAGGGATTTTATATTAGCGATTTTATGCGTTTTATGAGACCCGCTTTGGTTATGGATTTATGCTAATGCATAAAATATGAGAGGGGCTATCCTCAAACAATCAAATGTTGTGCTTCACCGTGAAGCCTTTTTGAAATCTGACAACACTGTGATATTGCCAAGAATCAGAGCTTTTGATGACTATGCAAGACTTGTATATTGATGAATGTTTAATAATTCAACTTTTGGATTGTGAATTTGGTGCCTTACATTTTACCTGGTAGTGTCGGGAGTGCCCCACTGCTCCCTAAGTAGTTAATCTAACAGCATTGTCAGATTTCAAAAAGGCTTTACGGCGAAAGCAGAACATTTGATTGTCTGAGGACAGTGCCCCACTCAAACTCAATTAGTATAATAACATAACCAGCAGAGGTGTCACAAAACTCAAAAATAGCATAAAATATATTGCTTACCTTTGATGATCTTCCACTGATGGCATATCAAAGCGTCCAGGTTACACAATAAAAGGTCCTTTTGTTCAATAAAGTTCCTCTTTATATCCATATAGCTCCGTTTGGTTGGCGTGTTTTGTTCAGTAATCCACCTGCCCAAAGGCTTTCATCCATGCAGACAAACGATATCCCAAAAGTACCCGTAAAGTTTGTCGAAAAAAGTCAAACAGTAATCAACTCAGATACCCTAAAATGAATATACACTATAATATTTCAGACGGAATATAACCTGCTGAATAGAAGAGAAAAAGAACTGAGCGCGCATTCCCTGTTACGCGCAAAATCCAAAACAGTACACTTGACGTGAACTCAGGAACTAGTGGTCTTACTCCCTTGATTTTCATGAGTGAACGTTCCAACCTTTTTCTAAAGACTGTTGACATCTAGTGGAAGCCATAGGAACTGCAATCTGGGAGCTAAAATACCCTGCATTGAATAGCATGCCAATTGAAAACAGTGTGACATGACTCATTCAGACATCCCGGATGGATTTTGCCTGCCATATCAGTTCTGTTATACTCACATACATTATTTTAACAGTTTTAGAATCTTCAGAGTGTTTTCTATCTAAAGCTACTAATTAAATGCATATCCTAGCTTCTGGGCCTGAGTAACAAGAAGTTTACTTTGGGCATGTTTTTCATCCAAACTTCAAAATACTGCCCCCTAGCCCTAAGAAGTTAAGAGAGCAGGTGTTAAGAAGCAGCGCTGCTTGGCAGGTCATGTTTCGGAGGTTGTATGACTCGACCTTCGCCTCTCCCGAGCCTGTTGGGTAGTTGCAGCGATGAGACAAGATCGTAACTACCAATTGGATATCATGACATTTTTTTGAGAAAAGGGGGTTAAATTTCAAAAATAAATAAATAAAATAATTGGCCTGCCAGGTAGGATGCAATCCAAGAGTGTGCAGAGACTGAGACGGCGAGCCCAGAGAGGATGGAGAGGAGGATCTGATGGTTCACGGCTTTGAAGGCGGCGGATGGATCGAGGAGGATGAGAACAGAGGAGTGTCAGCTTTGGCAGTGCGGAGAGCCTCTGACACAGAAGTGTTTTGTAAAGAAAAGAAAGGGATACAGGTCTATAGTTTGACGTCAGATGAGTCTAGTGTTGGTTTGTTGTGGAGGGGAGCGACTCGGGCCATTTTGAAGTCAGAGGGGACACAGCCAGTGGTCAGGGATGAGTTGATGAGGAATGGGAGAAGGTCTCCAGAGATGATCTGGAGAAGGGGATGCGGTCGAGTGGGCAGGTTGATGGGCGGCCAGACCTCACTAGTCGCAGGATTTAAGAGAGCATCCTGTTAAGCTTGAGGAAATGGACAGGTGAGAGAGGAAGAAAATAGAACATCTTTAGTCAGGAGAAATGAGTAGCCCTGTGCCAACACTGCGACGACCAGATGCTCTTGGACTAAGAGAGAAAATGTAGTCAGCTGAAGAGACAGCAGGGCAGGGCAAAAAAGTAAAGAGACTGAAGGGCAGCATAAGTTGAAATAAACTCTCTGTTCTTGTCCGCAGATCGGCAGTTCCAAATGCAGCCAGAGAGCCGGAATTCTACATGGGTTGTGCAAGCAGGGTACACTAAATTTGAATGGTTGCAGCCAAGGGGTGGGGAGCGTCTGTAAAGCCTACAGGGAGAGGAGTGAACAGGTAAAGAAAACATACAGTTGCTAATGCTAGAAAATAGCCAATGAGATCAACAGAAAATAACTAGGTATGATACTCAAGTGAGAGAGTGGTGTAGAGCCTTCCTCTCTTTTTTTCCTCAAACAACTCGGCAGAACGATCTTTGTTGTTTCAGCGACGGTCTTAAAGGCGTTACATGGTCAAACCGACGTCTGCATTGGCCGTTCAGCATTTATGCCTCTGCAGAAGTCCGGGCTTTCATACTTCTTGTGCTTCGGGGAGCAGCGCTGAGATTTTAAACAGGGCTGTTATGAAGAAAGTGAGTTTGTGTTTATAAAGGACCTCCCGCTCCCACCCACCATCAACCAATCATGGAGCCCTCCGCATTGTTACAAAATTTGGGAGGCTCACAGCGATGCGGATCTGAATTTGGCCTCTGCGTGCCTCTGGATGCTCCACAATTACATCACACCCTCCATACGGAGTCTCCGACCACATTTGTGGATCAAGCATAAGTTGGCGCTTAGTTTTGCAGACAAGACCGCCACTTACACGGCTGCCGCTGAGAAACCAGGGAAGACTGAAGTACTAATGCAGATTGCCTAGCAGAGAGGAAGAGCACAGCTCCATGTACTAATTGTTGATTGCATAGGAGAGGAGAAATTAGAGGTGTTATGGTGACCATATTACCGCCACACTGGCGGTCATGAGTCACGGTAATTAGGCTTTCCAAGTTGTAATGCTGCTGATGGTCATTAGTAGCCTACCAAACTTGCTAACTGCCTGGTACTCCGCACTCTATTGTCCCTCTAATCATTCTGACATCAAAGCAAATGTATGTTGCGCAACATTTCTATAGGCTATGCAATTGAGGCTATGCAAAGGCTATGCAAAAGAGAAAGGCTATGCAAAAGAGAAAACAGAGTGATGGCCTCTATTTAAAAGAGGATCCCATCAGTTTCTATAGGCTAGGCCTACTATATTTGTTTCTCAACTTTCCTAATATTAAGATCATTGCTTTTCTTTACAACAGGAGTATAGCCTACCTGGATGGCATGAAAATGAACCACATGAAAAGCGTCCTCCATTCACTATTGAAGTGCATAGATTACCTTTTTTTCTGTTTTTTTCTGCCTTTCGAGACAGGTGCATGATAATGGTCCATTCTAAATCAAAATAAATTTCACATGTATATGTAAAGACAAGATTAAATTAAGAATAGTCTGATGGGTGACAATATTAGCGTGTGCAGACAATGCCCAGCGTGTGCAGAAAGGCAAGAAATGCATTCCTTTTTTTGTGACTTTTTCAAATAATAGTAGCACACATGTAGCCTAGCCCATAGGCCTATATGTTTTGATAAGGTTTGTATCAAAACTAAAGTGGCCAAATAACTTCTTAAAATCAAGCACATTAATAATTAGTGCTAGGCACCTTTTTTCTCCACTTCCTGCCTGAATGACGTGCCCAAAGTAAACTGCCTGTAGTTCAGGCCCTGAAGCCAGGATATGCATATAATTGGTATCATTGGAAAGAAAACACTTTGAAGTTTGTAGAAATGTTAAAATAATGTAGGAGAAAGACCATCCTCTTAGAAATGCAAGAGAAAGGTCATATTGAACATTAGCTCCAATTCCTATGGCTTCCACAGGGTGTCAGCAGTCTATGTTCAAGGTTTCAGGCTTGTAACTTTAAAAACAAAGAAGAGAACAGTTTTTGTAGAGGGACACAGTCTTGGAAATTCTAAATTGCGTGCGTCATGAAGACATTATGCACCTGCTAAAATTGGGTTCCTATTGAACATACTTCTTTCTGAAATAAATATTATAGTTTGATTACATTTTAGGGTATCTGAGGAGTAAATAAAAACGTATTTAGATTTTATCTAACAAAACGACACTACATGTTATAGCTGGGACCCCTTGGATGACAAATCAGAGGAAGATTTTAATCGTTATATGTGAATTTATGAAACCTGTGCATGTGGAAAAATATTTTGATGTGGGGCGCCTCAAACAATCGCATGGCATGTTTTCGCTGTAATAGCTACTGTAAATCGGACAGTGCAGTTAGATTAACAAGACTTTAAGCTTTCAGCCGATAGAAGACACTTATATGTACCTAAATGTTTAATACCCATAATATTTATGATTATTTACTTGAATTGCGTGCCCTTCAGTTTCACAGGAAGTTGTCCCACTAGCGGGACACCAATCCTTCAGAAGTTCAATGAGTGTAGAACCTAACTGGCATACATATGCAGTGCGTGAGTTTGGGGAAATTTAGAGAATGGTGTTTTCCTGCTAATGGAACATTTGCGCTTATAGCCTACTGCTGTGTGTGCCTTGCTGCGCTTATAATGTGAAGAAATAGCCTAATAGTTTATCAACATGTTAAGCTAAACGTTCTGATCTGTTGCGTCAGGCTCATTGCTTAAAACAGTTTTTTGATGCTAGTGGTTGTATTCATTTGGGATCTCTCTCATCCCACAACTGTCCCAGACTATGTTTGGAATATTTATTTCTCGCACAGAACAGGTCAACTTTTGTACAATGGGGGATAATAGGTTACTTATCCAATTCCAAAGTGCATAGTGAAGATATTGGAAGAACTGTCAACATTTACTTTTCGTCAGCCAACAAGATGAGTAGACCTACCGAACAGCAAAAGCACTAGCTGTGCCACTAGAGATCCTGGTTCAAGTCCAGGCTCTGTCGCAGCCGGCCAAGACCGGGATACCCATGGGGCGTCACACAATTGGCCCAGCATCGTCCAGGTTAGGGGAGGGTTTGGCTGCCAGGGATGCTCTTGTCCCATTGCGCACTAGTGACTCCTGTGGCGGGCCTGGCACAGTGCATGCTGACATGGTTGCCAGGTGCACATGTTTCCTCTGACACGTTGGCTTCTGGGTTAAGCGGGCATTGTGTCAAGAAGCAGTGCGGCTTGGCTGAGTTGTGTTTCGGAGGACACATGGCTCTCAAACTTCGTCTCTCCCGAGTCCGCACGGGAGTTGCAGCGAATGGACAAGACTGTAGTGTAACTACCAATTGGATACCATGAAATTGGGGAGAAAAATGGGTAAAAAAATTAATAAATACACAGATTAGCCGCATGTGCGCACTCCCTCAAATCGTCTGGAGGAAGTATCGTTTGTATTTTATTCAGCTACAGTATGTTCAATTGTATTCTTCATACTATAAAATAATGACACGGCAAATCTTGTCTGCTATTTTATTTTTATTTAACCTTTATTTAACTAGGCAAATCAGTTAAGAACAAATTCTTATTTACAATGACGGCCTACCAAAAGGCAAAAGGCCTCCTGCGGAGACGGGGGCCTGGGATTAAAAATAAAAAGTTTATACAATATAAATATAGGACAAAACACACATCACAACAAGAGAGACAACACAACACTACATAAAGAGAGAACTAAGACAACAACATAGCAAGGCAGCAACACATGACAACACAGCATGGTAGCAACTCAACATGTCAACAACATGGTAGCAACGCAACATGGTAGCAGCACAAAACATGGTACAAACATTATTGGTGCCAGACAACAGCACAAAGGGCAAGAAGGTAGAGACAACAATACTTCACACAAAGCAGCCACAACTGTCAGTAAGAGTGTCCATGATTGAGTCTTTGAATGAAGAGATTGAGATAAAACTGTCCAGTTTGAGTGTTTGTTGCAGCTTGTTCCAGTCGCTAGCTGCAGCGAACTGAAAAGAGGAGTGACCCAGGGATGTGTGTGCTGGCTGTGCCACTAGAGATCCAAATTCTCTAAAACGACAGAATGTGACTGGCAGAACGGGTGTTTTATGTGGAGGATGAGGGCTGCAGTAGATATCTCAGATAGGGGGGAGTGAGGCCTAAGAGGGTTTTATAAATAAGCATCAACCAGTAGGTCTTGCGACGGGTATACAGAGATTACCAGTTTACAGAGGAGTATAACGTGTAGTGATGTGTCCTATAAGGAGCATTGGTGGCAAATCTGTTGACCGAATGGTAAAAAACATCTAGCCGCTCGAGAGCACCCTTACCTGCCAATTTATAAATTACGTCTCCGTAATCTAGCATGGATAGGATGGCCATCTGAGTCAGGGTTAGTTTGGCAGCTGGGGTGAAAGAGGAGCGATTACGATAGAGATTTAACTTTAGCCTGCAGCTTTGATATGTGCTGAGAGAAGGACAGTGCACCATCTAGCCATACTCCCAAGTACTTGTATGAGGTGGCTACCTCAAGCTCTAAACCCTCAGGAGGTAGTAAAAACACCTGTGGGAAGAGGGGCATTCTTCTTACCAAACCACATTACTTTTGTTTTGGAGGTGTTCAGAACAAGGTTAAGGGTAGAAAGCTTGTTGGACACTAAGAAAGCTTTGTTGTAGAGTATTATGAACTAGTGTAGCCCACAGCCATATGGCATAGCCAGATCAGGGCCTAACGTAAGGACAACTCAAGAGTATGCTATTCTGTTCTTCTTAATAGACTACATTTTCTTCATGTTTCATTAGACCTGTCTAAAATACATGGATTTATTGTGATGGTGTAGGCGGTGTTACATGGATTTATTAGACATTTTATAAAATGTAGATGTTCCAAAGGTCTGCATCAGTGGCATGTAGGCTATGCATGGAAGCTAGGAGATGCTAAATGTGTTTATGTTAATTAACGGTTACCATGAGACCGGAAGTTATTTGCTTGACAATCGCCGGCTGACAAAATTTCATGACCGCCACAGCCCTAGGAGAAAACACTGATTACCAAAACAAGTCACAAATTGTCCACACCCTTAATCCTGGTTGATATGTCAACTATCATTTGCAAGTTGTGAGCAGTCAGCAGTCAGCAGTTCACACACAAGTAGGCTACTGGGAAGACGGGCAGCACTTAAAGTACACTGAAAAGACCCTGGTGAGGACGACGAGCACACAGAAGAGCTTTCCTGAGACGGTTTCTGACTTTGTGCAGAAATTCTTCAGTTGTGCAAACCCACAGTTTCATCAGCTGTCTGGGTTGCTGGACTCAGACGATCCCGCAGGTGAAGAATCCGGATTTGGAGGTCCTGGGCTGGGGTGGTTACACGTGTCTCTGCGATTGTGAGGCCGGTTGGACGTACTGCCAAATTCTCTAAAACGACGTTGGAGGCGGCTTATTGTAGAGAAATTAACATTAAATTCTCTGGTAACATCTCTGGTGGACATTCCTGCAGTCAGCATGCCAAATGCACTCTCCCTCAAAACCTGAGACATCTGTAGTATTGTGCTGTGTGACAAAACTGACACATTTTAGAGTGGCCTTTTATTGTCCCCAGCATAATGTCCCCTGTGTAATGATCATGCTGTTTAATCAGCTTCTTGATATGCCACACCTGTCAGGTGGATGGATTATCTTGGCGAAGGAGAAATGCTCACTAACAGAGATGTAAACAAATGTGTGCGCAACATTTGAAAGAAATAAGCTTTTTGTGTGTATGGAATTGTTTTTGAATATTTTATTTCAGCTCATGAAACATGGGACCAACACTTTACATGTTGTGTTTATATTTTTGTTCAGTGTAAATTATGACTTGAACACCCATCAAAATCTATCTTCTCTTTCTTGTAATGTAAGTGTTTGAGACAGTGGGTTAACTTCTCAGGGAGCAGCTCCTGAGGTGACGGTTTTGGAGAGCCTGGCGTGCCCAAAGTAAAATGCCTCCCATTCAGGCCCAGAAAATAGGATATGCATATATTTAGTACCATTGGATAGGAAACACTCNCTAAGGATACATTTAAAACTATGTTTGAATGTTCTTGGACAAGTTTATAGGTATAAGATGAACGAGTTCGCGCCACGTTTCAATGGACTAGTGGAGGCTGTCGTTTCTGACTATGACGCGCGAACCAAATGGAGATTTATGGATATAATACATTACTTTTTCTAACAAAAGAACCATGGATTGTCTTCGTTGGACACTTAGGATGACCTCAGCAGAAGTTCTTCAACAGGTAATTGATTTGTTTTCGCTGTGAAATGTGTTATGTGTGTGCCACGCTGGCTAATGAATTCATGGCTATGAGAAAGTATGTGAGGTGCTGTCCTCAAACAATCAAATGTAGAGCTTTCGCCGTAAAGCCTTTTTGAAATCTGACAACGCTGTGATATTGCCAAGAAACAGAGCTTTTGATGAATATGAAACACTTGTATATTGGTAGATGTTTAATAATTCAACTTTGGGATTTTGAATTTGGCGCTTTACATTTTACCTGGTGGTGTCGGGAGTGCGACCCACCGCTCCCTGTCTAGTTAAATCCCCTACGAATCTTTTGCGTTCTTATTGATTCAACGGAAAGACAATGTATTCCATTGAGACCATATCAGCCATTACCGGGATGTGTTTGCCAGGTCATTACAAACATTTCCGCGGTGGTAACGTTAACAGGGGAAAATGACAGGCACAAGCAAGAGTATGAAAGAGTCTCAGGAGTAAAATGAAAGCAATCAATCCAGCGAGATTTAAGGGACAAGTGATTTTGCACCCCTCAAATACAGGAAATAGATAGCTGAAAAAGACAGATCCTCAGGTGGGTCGGGCGTGCAGGTTGCTAAATCATGGCCATCTGATGACTGGTATCTCTTAAAGCTATTCCACACTTCATTGTCCATGGAAAGGAAATTCCTCTCACAGACGGGAATAGTAGGCCCTGAGCCGGTCCCCCTGCTGCTCCAGCTGCAGGAGGTGGGTTCAGTCCCAGGCTGAGGGCCCCTGCTGTCTGCTCGGGGGTGTCTGGAGCCACCTGTCCTACCCACACACAGCTTCCCAGGGGCAGGTAGGTAGGAGGACACAGGAAAGACTTTTCGAAAGCTTTAACAATGGAGATGGCAGAAGATGAACAGGATTACTGTAACAGTTTTCAAGGATGAACTGAATCATTTCTTCACTTGACGAAAATGTACAGTTGGTTTTTTAAAGTTTGCCGCTTCGGGTTTTATTTTCTCACCATACATTTTGAGCAGCACTTTAGACTTTTTTTTAACTCAATTGTGTTTACCAGACCTTTGGGGGTTTTCAAGTGAAGAGCATAGAGGATCCCAAATAGAGTAACAAATACTGTATATCAGGCCAGCATATGAGATCCCCCATTACCACTTTGTCTGTGGACACTCAAGGTGGATTGATGGGTACTTCCAACTGAACCTGACCAAAAGGAGAAGGGGCCGACATCTAGGTGGTAAACCACATTGGCCACTGAGGTGAGGCGACTATGTGGGGCTTGCAGGTTGGAGGTTGTGGTCGGATATTGATGTGCAGTTCGGCTCTCTTTGCTAAGTCGGGTCTTTCGATTGACAGTAGCACTAAGTAATGAAATTGCACAGGGGGAACAGGTACAGTAGTTCTGGTTTGTATACATTATATACTACCAATGAATAGAGTTGAGCAGAGGCATTTCCACTCAAACCTCAATTACATCTAATAACTTCATTAACAACCAATTGGATTTTCCACCGAATTGTTTCCAACTTGTTCCTGTAAACATTTGTTGTCATCCCTTTCTCCCTTAGTTTGCTTTTCTGTGAGACATGCCAGAGAAATGAATGTTCTGAAACTAATGTTCACATCCGTAAGTTGGTGGAACAATGAGGTATCTGACAGTGAATCTTCTCCTAAAGAAACGTCAATCAGCATGTGGAGTCTCTCACCATACTCTCAGTTAAAACATGTTTTTATCAGCCTTTCATTCTCTTTTTAATCTTAATGACAAATGAGACAGGCAGATGCCCTGGTACAGTACGTTCAGGATAAGCCTTTCCCAGGCTGAGGTTATCGCTGAGACAGCACTGGATGGGTTTCCATTTAATGTATTTTATCTTAACTATACCGCTTGTGATTCCTTTGAAATAGGGCTTTGATTAACTTTTATGGTCTTCGAAATAGCCTACCTCTGGAATGAAGGGAATTTGGCACCTAACTAAAAACAAAGTGATTAGCGTGGAACAAAAAAAATTTGCTAATCTACACATTCATTTCAGGTCAGATTTACATTAATTTTGGTCATTTCATTATTTTTGCTTTTTAAGCACATACTCAAATGCTGACATTCAGATTCCCAGGGGCAAAAATGTATGCGGACACATAGCCTAGAAGCTGTGATAAACATTTTTAACCCTGTTTGTGATCATATCAGATAATTTGATGATCTTGTAGGGACCTTGAGTTGGTCGATGGTTGTCTTATCTATGTGCTGTGAAGAGGATGGAGTCCTTGAAATCAGTAGCAGGGGTGAGTGTGCATTTAATTAAACCAGCCTCCTGCATTATTGAACACACTTTGTACTTTTGAGGGACAATGTAAATTGTTAAGGTGGTCTGTCCCTGACCTAAAACCAAAAATGTTCATGAATTTTTTAGTCAGGCTATTCCTTAAATAGAAAGTCAAACTATGAAAGGTTTCAGAAGTACTGGTTCTCACACCTTAGAGAACAGTGCTTCATGATCAAAGTGTGAGCCTACACTGAAAATCACTATCTATCACCAGTGTGTGTATGTATGTCCATAGGAGAGAGTGGGGTAAATTGAGCGAAAGGGTTAGTTGAGCCACCCCTTGTTTCTAGGAAACCATACACAACATTAATAATCATGTGACCTAATATATAGGGAGAGGTTGTCATTTCATGGATTCTGTAAAGAAAGAAACCACATGGAAAAGTGGTACGCAAGTTAGGTCCAAAAAACAGATTTTCATGAAGTCAAATGAATTTATGCTGTTATAGGTTTCATGATGCTTGTATCTAAACCAAAGTAGATATTTTAAGATTTTATACATCAATTGGGGTCTCTATTAGCTAAATAGGATATCCTAAGCCTAGCATGAAAGTGCATCCTTGTAGCTGTGTGGGCTAATTGTCACGACTTCGGCCGAAGTCGGTCCCTCTCCTTGTTCGGGCGGCGTTCACCGGTCTTCTAGCCACCGCCGATCCACTTTTCAAATTCCGTTTGTTTTGTCTTCATTATACACACCTGGTTTCTATTCCCATAATTACATGTTCCTTATTTAAACCCTCTGTTTCCCCCATGGCTTTGTGCGTGTTTGTTTCATGTAAGATGGTCTGTTTTGTGTGAGCTTGTATTTTACTACTTGTTTGATTTTTGAGTAAAATTATTCGTGATTACTCATCTCTGTTGTCCTGCGCCTGACTCTGCTTACCTGCTACACTGAGACTTCTGACACTAATATTGTCACGATCTTGACAAGGAGAGGACCAAGGCACAGCGTGAGTTGATAAATGACAACTTCAGTAGACCGACCAAACAAACAAACGATCGAACTCGTTGTGTTGTGTTGTGTTGTGTTGTGTTGTGTTGTGTTGTGTTGTGTTGTGTTGTGTTGTGTTGTGTTGTGTTGTGTTGTGTTGTGTTGTGTTGTGTTGTGTTGTGTTGTGTTGTGTTGTGTTGTGTTGTGTTGTGTTGTGTTGCACATACAACTTACAAACATTCAATAACCCACAAACACAGGTGGTGAGAGAACAAACTAAATAGGATTCCCAATTAGAGGCAACGACTAACAGCTGCATCTAATTGGGAACCAACTCAAAACCAACATAGAAAACACCAAACACCCCTGGTCACGTCCTGGCCCAAAACCCCATAGAGAACCCAGAGGGCTCTCTATGGCCAGGACGTGACAAATGTAGTCAAAATGTTTGCCTTGGGGTAAGTTGAGCCAATGGCCACCATTCCCCATACAAATGAGGATTACATTTAGTCAGTTGTATGCATAGTATCATGCATATGAACTCAAGATAGTGCATTTGTATTGTTACAGAGCAGATATCATCATGCCCGTGTATACAAAGGTAAAACAAGCAGGGGTCTAGCCCCCCTTGAGGTTCTTGAGAGAGTAGCCAAGGTAAGATTATTATATATTTTTTTCACCTTTATTTAACCAGGTAGGAAGGTTGAGAACAAGTTCACATTTACAACTGCGACCTGGCCAAGATAAAGCAAAGCAGTGCGACACAAACAACAACACCGTTACACATGGAATAAACAAACATACAGTCAATAACACAGTTGAAAAGTCTATATACAGTGTGTGCAAATGAGGTAAGATAAGGGAGGTAAAGGCAATAAATAGGCCATAGTGGCGAAACAATTACAATTTATCAATTAAACACTGGAGTGATAGATGTGCAGAAGATGCATGTGTAAGTAGAGATACTGGGGTGCAAAGGAGCAAAAAAATATTTAACAGTATGGGAATGAGGTAGTTGGATGGGCTATGTACAGGTGCAGTGATCTGTGAACTGCTCTGACAGCTGGTGCTTAAAGTTAGAGCGGGGGATATGAGTCTCCAGCTTCAGTGATTTTTGCAATTCGTTCCAGTCATTGGCACCATTTACTGAATAACACTCAAGAGGTACATTGACAAAAAAGAAAATGAACATGTACTTGTGTGAAAATAGAGTAGCAATGGCACACAATGTCTTGTCTGATGACATGGAGCCTGAGCTTGCTAAACATGATCAAGAATCTCACATACCATTTTCATGGGTTTTAGTAGCCTCAAATGCAGAGAACTTGCCTACGAATTGGCATATCGAAACAACATCCCTCTTGCAGACAACTAGTCAAGAAATGGAAGGGTAAGTGATATTGAACAGAAATAGGCATACATACAAGATATAGAATATACCACACCCCCATTCCATTAATTAAACCTTGACCTACCATCACCCACTGTCACAGGACACCATCACACACTTACCCCAAGGCGGCTCAACTTACTCTGTCCCTATGCTCAACTTACCCCAGTTGTGCCAAGAGACCACTTTGGACAATTTATGTTTTCAAAACTGTTGTTTACATTAATGCTGATTATTTCCAGTGATACACAACATCCTGAAGTATATGTAGATATCTTTGTTAGAAATAATACTATATTTCCCTTTACGTAGTGATGCTGAATGTACAAAATGGCTCAACTTACCCCACTCTCCCCTAGTTGTAAAAGTAGAGGTGTCCATTTCGCAATGTAAAAACCAGGTAATTGTCATTAATTTCCAATTCTGTTTTTTCATTGAAGAAATTGTTCAGCCATTATTTAATGGTAAATGGAATTTCTTAGATCCACTACATGACCAAAAGTATGTGGACACCTGCTCATTCCAAAATTATGGGCATTAATATGGAGTTGGTCCCCCTTTGCTGCTATAACAGCCTCCACTCTTCTGGGAAGGCTTGCTTCCATTTAGCCACAAGAGCATTAGTGAGGTCGGGCAGTCGGCGTTCCAATTCATCCCATAGATGTTCGATGGAGTTCAGGTCAAGGCTCTGTGCAGGCCAGTGAAGTTCTTCTACACCGATCTCGACAAACCCTTTCTGTATGGACCTCGCTTTGTGCAAGGGGGCATTGTCATGTAGAAACTGTTGCCACATAGTTGGAATCCCAGAATCGTCTAGAATTTTATCATGTTTGTCACTAATTAAATTTTTTTTGGGGGGAAACCTAACTTTGTGTCATGTGTCCAATGTGTAACACGTAATGCAAGTTTTCACCATTAAGCCTATGTCTCAGCAAATTCCTATAATGGCCCCTGCGACGGAGAGAATCATATCCAATTCAAATCTTGTACTACTCACTGTAAACTGCAGCCACACATTGATTTAAGCTTACAATAAATACATCTATCATATCGTGGAAGAAATATTGAATTGTGATAAACACAAAATTACCTACGGTAACAGTTTAATCTACTGTCACATCTAGGGCTGTTGCGGTGACCATATTACCGCCATACCGGCAGTCATGAGTCATGACCACAGTAAAATTCCATGTGACCGTTGAGTCACGGTAATCTCCTTTTATGCACTCTGTTCATGCTTAGGTAGTACTGGTACTCAGGGCTCTATTGTCCCTCTAACGACTCTGACATCAATGCAAATGCAATCGAAAATCACATCAAACACTTATCATCAAAACAGTATCATTATTTTAAAACTAACCTCACTGTGATGATAAATTGAAGAAAGAAGTTCATCAGCAGGTTGAAAGTAAGTGTAAAACATGGTCATTGTGGATGTTGTTTCAAAGCCTAACAACGAAGTAGGGGGTGCTTTCTAAGGTGATGATTAATTCAAAAACCCCATACGCATATGACCCCAAGCCCGAAAAAAACCCTGAATAAAAATGATGATTGTGCTGTTATACAATACATAGCCTACCGCATATTATGCATGGCAGAAAAACATAAAACAAAACTGATGGAGCAGTGGGGCGCTGTCGCCCCACCTACGACAACATCCGGAAAAATGCAGAGCGCCAAATTCAAAATACAAAAGTAGTAATATTAAACATTCATGAAAATACAAGTGTTGCACACTCTTCAAAAGCTTAGAATCTTGGTAATTTAACAGCGTTGTCAGATTTAAAAAAGGCTTTACGGTGAAAGCATAACATTTGATTGTCTGAAGACAGCGCCCCGCATACTTCCCTCCGTTAGCATAATAACATAACCAGCACGGGTGTCACAAAACTCAGAAAAAGCGATGAAATAAATCGCTTACCTTTGAAGATCTTCATCTGATGGCAATCCGAAGGGTCCCAGCAACACAATAAATGTTCCTTTTGTTCGAAAAAGTCCCTCTTTATATCCTAAAAGCTCCGTTTGGTTGGCGCGTTTTGTTCAGAAATCCACCGTCCACTCGTCCAATATATAAGACGTAAAAAACATACCTATAAACTTTGTCCAAACAACTCAAACAATGTTTCTAATCGATCCTTAGGCTCACTAATATGTATATAAACGATAATATTTCACACAGAGAATATCCTGGGCGATAGAAAAGGAAAAAACCGAAGCGCGCGCTCTCTCGGTCCCGCGCGCCAAAGAGATGAGTGACTTCCTTAGTCCACTTACCAAAACATCTCTTACTCCTTCGTTCTTCAAGATAAACACATGAAACCTTGTCTAAAGACTGTTGCCATCTAGTGGAAGCCATAGGTACTGCAATCTGGGAGCTGGATCCCCCACCTTTCTATAGCATGTCAATGGGAAAAGTGACACTTCACAGAATCACATTTTCCGGATGGATTTTTTCTCTGGTTTTCGCCTGCCAAATCAGTTCTGTTATACCCACAGACATTGTTTTAACAGTTTTAGAAATGTCAGAGTGTTTTCTATCCAATACTACTAATTATGTGCACATCCTAGTTTCTGGGCCTGAGTAACAGGAATTTTTACTTTGGACATGCCACACTCTCCAAACCTTCGAACACTGCCTCCACTCCCTAACAGTTTAATTGAAATGCATTCCATGTGACTACCTCATGAAGCTGGTTGAGAGAATGCCAAACGTGTGCAAAGCTGGCATCAAGGCAAAGGGTGGCTATTTGAAGAATCTCAAAGATTGAGGGTTGTTTTGCGTGGGCTCCATGGAGGCCTGGAGATGCTACACTTGTTTATGTTAATAGGCAATTACCGAGACACGCAGTCTTTTGCATGACAATAACCGGCTGTCAAAATGACATGACCTTCAAAGCCCTAGTCACATCTTTTAAATAATTTCCTATTGTGTTGGCACATAGGGACCAATTCAGACTCAGGAAAGAGGGGGGTTGGGGTTGGGGGGCTCAATCCTGCAGGGCAGACAAGTGCTCTACCACCTTTACAACAAAAAAGCCTGGCAATGATTTAGTACTTAACTAGTACATGTTGGTACATGACTTCTGGACAAGAATTGTTTAGAATCTGATGTGGCTAAAGCAGATTTGTCTGTACCTGCAAGTCAGCAGGTAAACACAGCGAAATCTGCCTTCCATTAAAGCCACAGTCCTGATTATGTAGCTTGTTCTGTACCAAACTAAGTGGTGGGGCTACCGTTGGGCTGAAACACGGACTCCAGATGCTGACCTAGAGCATTGAAATTGGACGGAATACATTGTTCCCTGAAAGGGGAAATCTGCAGTTCAAACAATAACAAAGAAGACACCCCACCACTGATTTGCTAAATAGTTGAAGGATAGGGCTGGAGAAATGTAACCACTCTCAAATTCGTAGACAGCGCTATAGATGCAAGGGCTGACCATCCATGAGATCGAAATTCTAGTTTTAACCATGTTTTGAGGTTATACCGTGTTTATTTACAATTACATTGTTTACAAACAAAGAGGTAAAACAAGCTTATATTTTGGGTTCCCTTTGGGGTAAAACAATTTAAATAAGCTCATGATGTCACGATCTCCGTGAGGGACAGACCAAGGCGCAGCGAGGTATCCAGTATACATGCTTTATTTATGCAACGTAACTGGGACAAAACAACAAAACGAACGAAAATGAAGATCGTAAACAGACTGACACACAAAAGCTATGCATAAACATATATATGGTTCCCAATTAGAGGTAACGACACTCAGCTGCCTCTAATTGGGAACCATTACCCCAACATAGAAATATACAACCTAGAACAGAAAAAACCCTACACCAAAACTAAACACTCCAGCCTGTCTTCTCAGGCCTGGACGTGACACATGAGGCATTTATAAGTCATATTCTTCAAGAATCAATGGGTACATATAATTAATTTAAAAGTCAACAAAATGTATATAGCAAACGCATATTGCCCCTTTATTAGAGAAAAGCTATTGTGAATCTTAACATAATCAGCATCTGGTCTAAATTCAGACTGGTGAATACCTTTCACTTATTATCTTATAAACATCCCGGAATTAACCAAACCAATGGTTAATTGTATTACTAAATTTCAGTCTCCATTCTTAAAATGGACAGTCCAAATAGCACATTGCTTTGCATATTTGTCTGCAAATGTTTTTTCTCAAAGCAATTTAAAGGAGTGATATACATTTTGAATTTGCTATGAATAAGACTGTCTGGACATGGTGTCGTTATTTAGTAAAAGCAATAGCACTATAGTGTTTTAGGAAAGCTGGGTTTTATGCACGTTTATTGATGAAGTCGTCTTTGATCTGACGGAGTGAACGGAAACTACGGCAGTCTTTGAACTAGTGGAATCAGAAGCTATTGTAGCCAGATCTAACTGTCATTCTATTCCAAACGTCTTTCCTCACTACAAGAAAAGTCTCAGTAAATGTATTGTTATTTCAGCATTATCCATCTCTAACTCTATTGTATCTGAAGAGATGAATCACAACATTTGTGATTATAGAGTCCCAATAGGGAGGATGACCCTTTGCGTCCAAGGGACCATTTTCCATCTTCTTCCGGTTGGATAGTTTCATTTCATTTGTGTGAATGGATTCAGTTTTGCACAGGGGTATGCTTTTATTACAGGAGGAGGAGATGGTTATTGGGAGGACAGCAGGCAATGAAGCAGAGGGAAGATTCATATCAATATGCACAGGAGAGAGCAACTCTATCAGAGAGATGACAGAGCTTCACACATTCATCAGCCTATTATAACCACTCTATAGATTTAACTGCCCTGTCACGAAGCACCCAGAGAGGAGAGGGTGAAAAGCTCTTCGGTGTGCACATCATTGACAACCTGAAATGCCATCCACTCAAACAGTGTGGTGAAGAAAGCACAACAGTGCCTCTTCAACATCAGGAGGCAGATGCACCATTGAAAGCATCCTGTCGGTTTGTATCAGCGCCTGCTATGGCAATTTCACCGTCTGCAACCGCAGGGCTATCCAGAGGGTGGTGCAGTCAGCCCAACGCATCACGGGGGGCACAATGCCTGCCCTCCAGGACATCTACAGCACCTGATGTCACAGGAAGGACAAAAAGATCATCAAGGACCTCAGTCACCTGAGCCGCGGCTTGTTCACCCCGCTACCATCTAAAAGGCGTAAATAGTACAGCTGCATCAAAGCTGGGACAGAGAGACTGAAAAACAGCTTCTACAGTGCCTTCAGAAAGTATTCATACCCCCTGGACTTATTCCACATTTTGCTGTGTGAATACTTTCTGAAGACACTGTATCTCCAGGCCATCAGACTGTTAAATAGTCACCCCTAGCCGGCCACTTCCGTACCCTGCCCTGAACTTACTCATTTGTTACTAAGCGGCTACCTCCCTGAACTTACTCATTTGTGTGTTATTTCTTATATTATTAGCCCAGATGTGTGTTATTACATACATCCATCAATATAAAGAAAGTCGCACACCCATTAAATTGCTGGGAGTTTATATATGGAGTGTGCGACTTTCTTTATTTTGATAGTTTATAGTTTATTCGCCGTTAGTCAGCACCTCCACACAAACGAGTATATTACTCGCTAATGAACAATAAAGTAGATGAGCTCAGGGCGAGAATCTCCTTCCAGAGAGACATCAGGGACTGTAACATACTCTGTTTCACGGAAACATGGCTCTCTCGGGATATACTGTCCTCGTCCATACAGTCAGCTGGGTTCTCAGTACATCGTGCAGACAGGAATAAAGCACTCTCAGGCAAGAAGAAAAGTGGGGTGTAGTAAAGAACTCTCCGGTAAGAAGAAAGGCGGGGGTGTGTGATTGTGATAACATACAGAAACTCAAGTCTTTTTGTTCACCCAACCAAGAAATGCTGACCGTATTACCTCCTAAGAGAATTTTCTTCAGTTATAGTCACAGCCGTTTCCTAAAAAAATAACAACACTGGACTTTATGCATACTGGAAATGACATATCCTGAGGCCGCATTTATTGTTCAGTGGTTCTTCCTTAAAAAATGTTAAGCTTATGGCGCGACCGTTAGTGGTAGATGGTGGCATTCTGTCATTGCACCGCACTATCACAAGGGGGAGTTAGAACGCTGATCTATTGGTAATCTAAACTGTGGCATAAATTGACAATCTTTTCGTAAATTAATGGAGGTGTTTTCAGTCTGAGAGTCTCTTCTCTGGCACTGCATCAGGCAACAACAAAAACAAATGTTGGTTGTCCTGGAGTTAAGAGAGAACTTGGGTAAATACAATGGGAAAATTACACTTGACATGTGGACTGACGATTTCCGAAAAATAGGTACGTGGGCTTTTGGTTTCTCTCCATCTAAAAACGGAAATAAATCATTCTAAATAACAAACTGGCTTCATTTACCACAGTGTGAAAGTGATAGCCCCTCTATATACAGTGCCTTGCAAAAGTATTCATCCCCCTTGGCATTTTTCCTAGTTTTGTTGCGTTACAACCTGTAATTTAAATTTAAAGAACCATTGAACCAATCTGACAACGCTGTGATATTGCCAAGAATCAGAGCTTTTGATGACTATGCAACAATTGTATATTGATGAATGTTTAATAATTCAACTTTTGGATTTAGAATTTGGCGCCTTGCATTTCACCGGGTAGTGTCGGGAGCTAGCGCCCCACTGCTCCCTAAGTAGTTAAATAACTTTGTGGCAGCCCGCAAGCTGTGTTGCAGCACACCGCAACTTTTAAAGGAAGAATCACTGTAGCTGGGAATTTTAACAAAGCAAATTTGACGAAAACACTACCGAAGTTCTACCAACACATTGACCGTAGTACTCGCGCTGAAAAAACATTGGACCACTGCTACTCAACTTTTCGAAATGCCTACAAAACCCTCCCCTGCCCTCCCTTTGGAAAATCTGATCCCGACTCTGTTTTGCTCCTCCCTACCTATAGGCAGAAACTTTAAAATGAAATACCCATACTAAGGTCTATTCAACGCTGGTCTGACCAATCGGAATCAATGCTTCAAGATTATTTTGATCATGCTGACTGGGATATGTTCCGGGTAGCCTCTGAGAATAATTTTTACGAATACACGGATACGGTGACCAAGTTCATCAGGAAGTGTATAGGAAAAGTTGTACCCACTGTGACTATTGAAACCTACCCAAACCAGAAACTGTGGATAGATGGCAGCATTCGCGCAAAACTGAAAGCGTGAACCACCGCATTTAACCATGCGAAACTGACTGGGATTATGGCATAATACAAAACAGTGTAGTTATTCCATCCATAAAGCAATCAAACAGGCAACACATCAGTACAGAGACAAAGTGGAGTCACAATTCAACGGCTCAGATACGTGGCAGGGTCTACAGAAAATCATGGACTACAAAGGGAAAACCAGCCATGTCGCGGACACCGACGTCTTGCTTCCGGACAAGCTAAACACCTTCTTAGCCCGCTTTGAAGATAACACACTGCCCCCGATGCGGACCGCTTTCAAGGACTGTTGTCTTTCCTTCTCCATGGCCGACGTGAGTAAAACATTTAAGCATGTTAACCCTCTCAAGGCTGCCGACCCAGATGGCGTCCCTAGCCACGTCCTCAGAGTATGCACAGACCATCTGGCTGGAGTGTTGTTGGACATATTGCCTGTCTGCTGTTCCAACTTGATTCAAGATGTCCACCATTGTTCCTGTACCCAAGAAAGCAAAGGTAACTGAACTAAATGACTATCGCACCGTAGCCCTCACTTCTGTCATTATGAAGTGCTTTGAGAGGCAAGTTAAGGATCATATTACCTGACACCCTAGACTCACTTAAATTTGCACTGCACACTGCCCTATCCCATCTGGACAAGAGGAATACCTATGTAAGAATGCTGTTGTCAGCATTCAACGCCATAGGACCATCCAAGCTCATCATTAAGCTAGAGGCCCTGGGTCTGAACCCCGGCCTGTGCAACTGGGTCCTGGACTACATGACGGGCCGCCCCCCAGGTGGTGAAGGTAGGAAACAACACCTCCACTTCGCTGATCCTCAACACAGAGGCCCGACAAGGGTGCATGCTCAGCCCCCTCCTGTACTCCCTGTTCACCCATGACTGCAAGACCACGCATGCCTCCAACTCAATCATCAAGTCTGCAGATGACACAATAGCAGTAGGCCTGATTACCAACAATGACGAGACATCCTACAGTGGGGAGGTGAGGGCCCTGGGAGAGTGGTGCCAGGAAAATAACCTCTCACTCAAGGTCAACAAAACAAAGGAGCTGATCATAGACTTCAGGAAACAGCAGAGGGAGCATGCCCCTATCCACATCGACGGAACCGCAGTGGAGAAGGTGGAAAGCTTCAAGTTCCTCGGCGTACACATCACTAATGATCTGGAATGGTCCACCCACACAGACAGTGTGGTGAAGAAGGCGCAACAGCCTCAGGAGGCTGAAAAAAATGGTCTTTGCCCCTAAAACACTCACAAACCTTTACAGATGCACAATTGAGAGCATCCTGTCGGCTTCTGTCACTGCCTGGTATGGCAACTGCACCGCCCGCAATGCAGGGCTCTCCAGAGGGTGGCGCAGTCTGCCCAAGGCATCACTGGGGGTAAACTACCTGCCCTCCAGGACACCTACAGCACCCGATGTCACAGGAAGGCCAAAAAGATCATCAAGGACATCAACCACCCAAGCCACGGCCTGTTCACCCTGCTATCATCCAGAAGGCGAGGTCAGTACAGGTGCATCAAAGCTGGGACCGAGAGAAACAGTTCTATCTCGAGGCCATCAGACTGTTAAATAGCCATCACTAGCCGTCTTCCACCCGGTAACTCAACCCTGTACCTTAGGAGGCTGCTGGCCACTTTAATACTGTTACACTAGTCACTTTAATTATGTTTAAATAATGTTTACATACTGCTTTACTCATCACATATGTATATACTGGATTCTATTCTACTGAATTTTAGTCAAGGCCATTCCAACATTGCTCGATCTAATATTTATATTCATTGTTAGTTCTGATATTTCTTTATTTACATTTTTGAAATGTGTGTGTATTATTTAGTATTGTAAGGTATACTGCACTGTTTGAGCTAGAATGTTCAAACTGAAAAAGAGTTGGGTTGGTTTTGGGGTCACTGGACTTAGTGACCAGGTCATAATTAAGTGCCCGAGAAGCCGGTGTTTGGAGGTTATATTAGCACGGGTGTTGTTAAGCCCGAGACGAAGTTGAGTTCTTATCCCTTGCTTGCTAGCTAGCCAACTACGACTAACAGAGTCAAATCAAACAGTGCAGCCAAAATAACATCAAAGAAGCTGCATTTGTTTAAGCTGTTTTCTAGTGACATTTATTTGGATATATCCATAACAATGATGCGTGATTTCGCCTGGCATAGAAAATATGCTCTCTCATCAGGACACTTTTCAGAGGAGCTAGCCAACTAACTTGCACAGCTAACACAATCACTTCAAACTGAAGCTGGAAAGACAACAAACTAGCTGCATTTTGTTTCGTTTTACCTGTTTTTCTACGCAATTTATTTTGTATATATACATACAAATTATGCCGATTCATGATTTTGACTGGCTGAGAAAAGCTGTCTGTCTCGTCCTGACACATTAATCCTCAATGGGACAGTGGAGATCAAATTTCAGTATTGAAACGATGTTGAAAAGGTTGGAGAGTCAGACAGCAAGGTTTATACTAATCTCTGCAGTTGAAGCCAAATGCTAGTCTAAAAGAAAGGGTAGATAATGTCTAGATAGATGCTTGTCTACAGCTGAGATCAAGTTTATAAATTGCCTGGTTTGGCTGATGAGACAGTGGATTGCACAGTGAGATGGAACAGTGAATAGGCATTTCAATATCATTGCCTTAGCCGGTTATAACACGTGCAATAGACACCGGCTGGAGCGCGGTTTAACCAAACAGCATCCAGGATTAGGTCATCCCATTGTATAATGCACTTCATTCTCTCATCTGTGAACTGATTAGTCTCAGGTTTGTTTTCTCATATAGAGTCGGAAGTTTACATACACCTTAGCCAAATACATTTAAACTCAGTTTTTCACAATTCCTGACATTTAATCCTATTACAAATTCCATGTCTTAGGTCAGTTAGGATCACCAATTTATTTTAAGAATGTGAAATGTCAGAATAATAGTAGAGAGAATGATTTATTTCAGCTTTTATTTCTTTCATCACATTCCCAGTGGGTCAGAAGTTTACATATACTCATTTGGTAGCATTGCATTTAAATTGTTTAACTTGTGTCAAACGTTTCGGGTAGCCTTCCACAAGCTTCCCACAATAAATTGAGCGAATTTTGGCCCATTCCTCCTGACAGAGCTGGTGTAACTGAGTCAGGTCTGTAGGCCTCCTCGCTCGCACACGCTTCTTCAGTTCTGCCCACAAATTTTCTATAGGATTGAGGTCACTGCTTTGTGATGGCCACTCCAATACCTTGACTTTGTTGTCCGTAGCCTCTTGGGGATTGCTGGGGCGCTAGCGCCCCACTCCCGACACTACCCGGTGAAATGTGAGGCGCCAAATTCAAAATCCAAAAGTTGAATTATTAAACATCCACCAATGTACAAGTGTTCCATACTCATCAAAAGCTCTGTTTCTTGGCAATATCACAGCGTTGTCAGATTTCAAAAAGGCTTTACGGCGAAAGCACTACATTTGATTGTTTGAGGGTAGCACCTCACATATTTTTCCCATAGCCATGAATTGATTAGCCATCACGGCACACACATAACACATTTCACAGCGAAAACAAATCAATTACCTGTTGAAGAACTTCTGCTGAGGTCTTCCTAAGTGTCCAACGAAGACAATCCATGGTTCTTTTGTTAGAAAAAGTCATGTATTTTATCCATAAATCTCCATTTGGTTTGCGCGTTATAATCAGAAACTACAGCATCCACTACTCCATTGAAACGTGACTAGAACTCGTTCATCTTATACCTATAAACTTGTCCAAGAACAATCAAACATCATTTTAAATGTATCCTTAGGAACACTTTTACGTATATTTACTATAATAAATCAACCGGAATATAAACTGAGCTCTAAAGACGGTAAAAAACACAGTGCGCGCTTCCCGAGAGCGCGCATCCACTCCTATAGAGTTCCAAAGAGGCACTTCCTTATTCCCTCTTCTTCTCTGCTCTAAAGCATCTATACAGCATCAAAACACTTTCTCGAGACTGTTGACATCCAGAGGAAGCGATCGGTACTGCATTCATATGCCCTTTTATGGGCATTTTCATGAGGGAGGGGTTCCAAATGAGGCACTCTGTGAAAACCACTTTCTCCAGGACAGAAATTCCTCGGGGTTTTGCCTGCCATATCCGTTCTGTTTTACTCACAGACAAATGGTTAACAGTTTTGGAAAATTCAGAGTGTTTCCTATCCAATGCTACCAAATATATGCATATCCTATTTTCTGCGCCTGAATGGGAGGCATTTTACTTTGGGCACGCCAGGCTCTCCAAAACGGTCACCTCGTGTGCTCATCCCTAAGAAGTTAAGCCATTTTGCCACAACTTTGGAAGTATGCTTGGGGTCATTGTCCATTTGGAAGACCCATTTGCGACCAAGCTTTAGCTTCCTGACTGATGTCTTGAGATGTTGCTTCAATATATCCATGTAATTTTCCTCCTCATGATGCCATCTATTTTGTGAAGTGCACCAGTCCCTCCTGCAGCAAAGCACCCACAATATGATGCTGCCACCCCCGTGCTTCAGGGGTGGATGGTGTTCTTCGGCTTGCAAGCCTTCCCCTTTTTCCTCCAAACATAGCGATGGTCATTATGGCCAAACAGTTCTATTCAGACCAGAGGACATTTCTCCAAAAAGTACGATCGTTGTCCCCATGTGAAGTTGCAAACCGTAGTCTGGCTTTTTTATGGTGGTTTTGGAGCAGTGGCTTTGTTTTACTGTGGATATTGATACTTTTGCTCCTGTTTCCATCTTCACAAGGTCCATTGCTGTTCTGGGATTGATTTGCACTTTTCGCACCAAAGTACGTTCATCTCTAGGAGACAGAACGCGTCTCCTTCATGAGCGGTATGACGGCTGTGTGGTCCCATGGTGTTTATACTTGCGTACTCTTGTTTGTACAGATGAATGTGGTACCTTCAGGCATTTTGAAATTGCTCCGAAAGATGAACCAGACTTGTGGACGTCTACAAATGTTTTTCTGAGGTCTTGGCTGATTTCTTTTGATTTTCCCATGATGTCAAGCAAAGAGGCACTGAGTTTGAAGGTAGGCCTTGAAATACATCCACAGGTACACCTCCAATTGACTCAAATGATGTCAATTAGCCTATTAGAAGCTTCTAAAGCCATGGCATCATTTTCTGTAATTTTCCAAGCTGTTTAAAGGCACAGTCAACTTAGTGTATGTAAACTTCTGACCCACTGGAATTGTGATTCAGTGAATTATAAGTGAAATAATCTGTCTGTAAACAATTGTTGTAATAATTACTTGTGTTATGCACAAAGTAGATATCCTAACCAACTTGCCAAAACTATAGTTTGTTAACAAGAATTTTGTGGAGTGTTTGAAAAACGAGTTTTAATTTAGAATCATTGGGGCGCTAGCGCCCCATTCCCGACACTACCCGGAGAAATGTAAGGCGCCAAATTCAAAATCCAAAAGTTGAATTATAAAACATTAATCAATATACAAGTGTTGCATAGTCATCAAAAGCTTAGAGTCTTGGCAATATCACAGCATTGTCAGATTTCAAAAAGGCTTTACGGCGAAAGCACAACATTTGATTGTTTGAAGATAGGACCTCACATATTTTATCCATTAGCATAAATCCATAACCAGCACGGGTCTCACAAAACACATATAAGAGCTAAAATAAATCGCTTACCTTTGATGATCTTCTGCTGAGGGCAAACCGAAGTGTCCAAGCAAGACAATCCATGTTTCTTTTGTCAGAAAAAGTCATTGTTTATATCCATAAATCTCTGTTTGGTTGGCGCGTTATGTTCAGAAAATCCATTGTATAGTGAAGAGAAAACGTTCAAATTATACCTAATCAACTTTGCCCAAACAAATCAAACATCATTTATAATGTATCCTTAGGTATACTTTTATGTATATTAACGATTATATTTCACATGGATAGTATCCTAAACGATAGAAAAGGAAAATACAGAGGAGCGCGCTCACGGTCTCTCGCACCAAAAACTGAAGTGACTTCGTCACTCCTCTTACAAATTCTTCTTCTGTTCGGTTGTCTTCCATGATAAACGCATGAAACCTTGTCTAAAGACTTGACATCTAGTGGAATCCATTGGTACTGCAACCTGAGTCCTATTTTACAGAGAATCCCATAGACAGGCATTGAAAGTGAGGGCATGTCACAAAAAAACATTTTTCCGGACAGAATTTCCTCTGTTTTTTGCCTGCTATATCAGTTCTGTTATACTCACAGACATTATTTTAACAGTTTTAGAAACTCAGAGTGTTTCCTATCCAATACTACTAATTATGTGCATATCCTAGTTTCTGGGCCTGAGTGGCACGCATTTTACTTTGGGCACGCCAGACTCTCCAAACTTCTGAATACTGCCCCGGTGCCTGGAGAGGTTAACGACTCCAACCTAAGTGTATGTAAACTTCCGACTTCAACTGTACATGGCAGAGGAAGTTTTCATTCAATAAGGAATAACATATTTGCAGTAACCACCCATCTATCACATTTAGTGTCCATTTGTCAAGTGGCAGGTCTTGATTTTACATAACATATTACATAACTATATTCATAGTCACCCTTATGTCAAGGAGCATGACATGAAGTCATTGGAATATTCATAAAGCTGTTATGACACAGGATGACAAATATTTTGTGAAGACCTTATTATGAATGATACTTTAGGCTTAGTGTGATCCCTTTTCCCACACTGAAGTGGCATGTGTACATCTATTCCTTGTATTGCAATGGTATACATATAGTACAATCATAGAAATTCATTTTATTGAAGAACATTGGTAACAAGTGGCTAAATTTGCATGTGAAAGTGATAGTCACACATACAAGACTGTGTCCACTACAGTTGAACTTGTTTCCTTCCACCACCTCAGTGTAAATCTGAATTGAATCGGGTATTGGTTAGGACTGCACCTCCTCCTGTTGATATAACTATTTATTGGAAAACAAACCCAGCTCAATATACCATGATGTTTTTTCCCCAAACAATTTGGGGAAAGGAATCAATGGTGTTAAAACATTAAATCCTCAATTTACTTGACACAGCCGTCGAAAGTGACAAACAGAATTATGAGATACGGCTGAAGATTGGAGCTTACATTTTTAATGCCGGAGCTCACCTGAACTGAGAAACTCACTGTAGAGTGAAGGATTTCAAGCGGTCTGGCAAAACACTGTGTCATTACATTTTACGTACGGCTGCTCTCACCTCACCTCCTTTTTTTAGGTTGGTTTACCTTTCGTTTTTTTGTTGTTCTTTAAAAAAAATTGAGAGGTCAATAGGAGGACCAACATGGCTATGAGGCACAGGGCACTGTTGCTGTAGATAACTTGGGGAATTGGTGTTCTCTTAACTCCACTTGATGCAGTGCTGAAAGCTTCAAGGAACACATACACTCTAGGCAGCATCACTACTCTTCGTCTTCATCTTTTTTGAGAGCACAAACATATTGAAACAGAGAACACATTTTGTGAAATCTTGCATCAGCTGTTTCTCGTGTCAGCTGTTTTCAATATTCTCAACCTTATCAAAGCGTTGTCAACTGCTCGTACCTCCTAATGTCCTCAATTAGACACTCCTCAAAAATCGTACAGTAGTAGAAACAAAAGTAATAGAAGCAAAGTAGCTAGGTAGCAACAATATCAAGTCCCTTGCCTCTGTGTTTACCCTCAGGAAATACGGTACAAATGTAATGTCGACACAAGACTGGGACTTCCATTGCAAATCTTCATCCACCCAAGCGCCACACCCTCTTGTGTCAGACTTAGAGTGCGTCCATGCATTCAGCTCTGTTGACTGTGCATCGCACTAAAGGAAGTAAATTGGGTGGGATGGCATAAATTACCAACCTCACCAGTACATTTTTTTTTTTAAATCAGTTTCTGGGGGAATATACACGTAACAATTTTTTCCAGGCAAAAAGCAAACTGGGGTCTTGTTCATTAGCTGACCAAATACTACTAAGATCTTCTGAAACCTTTGGGTACATTTACTTGATCAGGGAGTAGTGCTTCTGCTTGAAAATGTTCAATCCTGCTAAGTGAAGACAAATGTGACAAAGCACTGTCAGCAAAGAAAGGCTCTGACTTTGGTCTATGATAATAGGTTCCAACAGAAATCCTGATTCACCGCTATTTGGGAGGAAGGGCAAATAGAGTGAGAGAACTCTACACCCCAATAACCTATTGAAGGTTCAGGTTACCCTAGATCAGCAGGGGTGGGCACGCTTTATGTTCGTGCTCCATCGCTTGTCCAGGCCCTTACTCATCACTTTTCTGAGGAGGCGGCACTTAATTTGAGGATCATGAGCCAGTATCAGCTTTTTCCTCTTTCTCTTGAGTTGAAAAACATAGTTTCTGAATTTCATATTCTCTTTCAATTCGATCCCTGTGCCAAACCAACATGAAGACTGTCAACATAATCTATGAGTTAGTGACAGTGTATTGAGCTACACATCTAGTCAATCAATGAAGTTATGCTGCTGAAATAAAAATGGATAATCAGAACAGGCCTTGAGATGGTGCGACTATATTATTAAGTACCCTTGTAGCCTGTCATGCTTTTCCAGTGTTTAAAACCCTAATCATGTCCACGGCTCCCTGATCTTTCACTGGGTCTTCAGAGTGGGTCGTAGCGGGCCCATGGAGCTCGTAAAACTAATCTCAATTGCAAACAATCGTTAACTGAGCGTTGCTCCATTAGTCAGCTCTCATGCTATATTAATCAATACTGCCTCCCTGGCATTTGTTCACTTTGACTGCGGCTGAAGGACAACCCCAACTACGATTCAGAAAAAAATTGAAATTTGCCTATCAATATAGTTCGCCTTCCTACATCAGCAAAAGCAATCCCCATTATCCTTTTGTAGTCAGATTAATTGAATTCTTCGGAGAGGACAAAATTATTTGCACTGAAAGGGACAAATTTAGAGAGAAAATTAGCTTGCTTTCAAATAAATCCAAGATTTATTTAAATGTCAATCCAAACAAATGCATACTTGTCATTTCACAACAGCGAAAGGGTCTGTGCCTCGTAACCACATTTAGCTGTTGCTATAGAACCCTTGCTATTATCAAAGTAATGTGCTAATGCAATCATGATTTTGAAATTGGGGGAATTCAAATAACTTAATTCTCATTGCCAAGCTACATTTGGAGTATAACCAAGACAACAAACTCATAAAAATCAACACTACGCCAACACTAGAATTACTATATCATAACAACATTATTATCATGATTCACAAATTAACTCAATTGGTTAGCGTATATCAAATGGGTAATGTTAAATTGCTATCAGGTTGAGAATACTGGAACGCCCTTTGGAACAGACACTGCAATGGTTCTGTCAATGTCCTCCATTGTTAACTACTTAGGGAGTGGTGGGGCGCTAGCTTTCTTCCTTGCTGAGCGTCCTTTCAGGTTACGCCAAAATAGGACTCGTTTTACTGTGGATATAGATACTTTTGTACCTGTTTCCTCCAGCATCTTCACAAGGTCATTTGCTGTTGTTCTGGGATTGATTTGCACTTTTCGCACCAAAGTACGTTCATCGCTAGGAGACAGAACACGTCTCCTTCCTTAGCGGTGTGCCGGCTGCGTGGTCCCATGGTGTTTATACTTGCTTACTATGTGACGATCGTTTTGAGAAACGGACCAAGGCGCAGCGTGAGTGGAGTTCCGCAAGTGAAACTTCCAAAATACAACAAACGAATGCTCAAAAATGTAGCACACACTGCACATTCAAAAACACAATACAATAACCCACAAACACAGGTGGGGAGAGAACAAACTAAATAGGATTCCCAATTACAGGCAACGACTAACAGCTGCCTCTAATTGGGAACCAACTCAAAACCAACACAGAAAACACCAAATACCCCTGGTCACGTCCTGGCCCAAAACCTCTATGGCCAGGACGTGACAGTACCCCCCCCCCCCCAAAGGCGCGGACTCTGGCCGCGAAACTTGCACAACCTGGGGAGGGTTCGGGTGGGCAGCTTGCATTGGAGGCGGCTCCGGGCTGAGAAGGCGCACTGGAGGTCTGGTGCGAGGAGCCGGCACAGGTCTCACCGGACTGATGACTCGCACCTCAGGGCGTGTGCGGGGAGCCGGCACAGGAGTCAATGGACTGAGAGGGCGCACTGCAGGTCTGGGGCGAGGAGCCGGCACAGGTCTCACCGGACAGATGACTCACATCTCAGGGCGCGTGCAGGGAGCCGGCACAGGTGTCACCGGACTGGGGAGGTTCCCCCGGAGGCCTGGTGCGTGGAGCCGGAACAGGTTTCTCCAGACTGTTGACACGCACCTCAGGACGAGTGCAGGGAACAAGCACAGGACGCACCGGCCTGGGGAGGCGCACTGGAATCCGAGTGCGTGGAGCCGGCTTAGGTCTCACCGGACTGACGACACGCACCTCAGTGCGAGTGCGGGGAGCTGGCACAGGACGCACCTGGCTGGGCAGACACTCCTCTAAGGCGCCTGTGCTGCAGCTCTTTCCTTGCCCATACCTATCTCCTGTAACCTTCCTTGAACTCCTCATATGTTCTCCATTTGCGCTCTGGCTCTCTCCTCAGCCCGACCGATAGCCCCATGTGCCCCCCCCAAAAAAAATATTGGGGCTGTCCCTGGGCTGCATGGGTACACGTGGCCCCTGGCGTCGTTGCTGTCCTCCCTCTCTCCTTTGCGACTCCCGCCAAGGAAGGGTCTCGCTTCTTCCCATTACTTCCTCCCAGGTCCAACTCTCCTTCCACTCCAATGGGGCACGCTGCTTGGTCCTGGTTGGGTGGGTTATTCTGTGGCGATCGTTTGGAGTTCTGCATTATTTGATCTCAAAGTGAATCTTCCAAAATACAACAAAACAACAAACGAACGCTCAAAAATGTAGCGCACACTGCACATACAAAAACACAATACAATAACACACAAACACAGGTGGGGAGAGAACAAACTAAATAGGATTCCCAATTAGAGGCAACGACTAACAGCTGCATCTAATTGGGAACCAACTCAAAACCAACAGAAAACACCAAACACCCCTGGTCACGTCCTGGCCCAAAACCCCATAGAGAACCCAAAGGGCTCTCTATGGCCAGGACGTGACATACTATTGTTTGTACAGATGAACGTGCTACCTTCAGGCATTTGGAAATTGCTCCCAAGGATGAACCAGACTTGTGGAGGTCTACAATGTTTGGCTGATTTCTTTTAATTTTCCCATGATGCCAAGCAAAGGGGCACTGAGTTTGAAGGTAGGCCTTGAAATACATTCACAGGTACACCTCCAATTGACCCAAATGATGTCAATTAGCCTATCAGAAGCTTCTAAAGCCATGACATCATTTTCTGTAATTTTCCAAGCTGTTTAAAGGCACAGTCAACTTTGTGTATGTAAACTTCTGACCCACTGGAATTGTGGTACAGTGAATGATAAGCAAAATAATCTGTAAACAATTGTTGGAAAAATTACTTGTGTCTTACACAAAGTAGATGTCCTAACCGACCTGCCAAAACTATAGTTTTTTAACAAGAAATTTGTGGAGTGGTTGAAAAACGAGTTTTAATGACTTCTGCCTTCATCTGTAGGAGTGTGTTAGTGTTAAAAGTGGTTAAAGGGTAGGTAGCATAAACGTAACAACATGTAACATATGGATTTGTGTTAGAATACACATTAAATGTCCCAATGCAAAGTTACACCTTACTTCTCTATTTTTCTAATTATTACATAAAACTGATCAGAATACCGAAGTCAGGCCAACATTTGTGGGGTATGACATAATATGGAGGACCCGGCAAGCCAGCCTATTCCCTGTAATGTAAACTCCAACAGAAATAACTTCAAATATATACCTTCAAATTAAACCAAATTGTTGCCACTTGTGACTACTGGTTTCAATTACATTTTCTGCCAACTCATATGTTCTCCATTTGCGCTACTTGATTTTATTGTTAAAAATCAGCTTGCAAGGTTGCTAGCCAAATTGCCTGCTAACTTTAGCCCTACTAGTCTTCTAACGTTATTCCTACCAGTCTGCTAACATTACGTTAGCACTGCATGAGTCAGTCAGTTGCTATCAACACCAAGCTTACAGCTACATTAAAGTAAAACAACGTTTTGGAAATACATAATGCCATCTAACCAGTTATCAAATAACCGGTATATGCAGTTATCTTAGCCAGCTAAAGTTCGTTATTTTAGCCTGCTAGCTAGCCTAGCCAGCTAACTAGCCAACCACCACAGTCGACATAGCTAAGTAGTAAGCCAGAGAACAACTACTCTAGCACAGGCAGGAACCCACGGAACACAACAACAACAAAAAAGCCATCAGATATAACGTACGGAGAGCAGAGACATACCGATAGCTACCAAAGTCAAAGAAGAGCCAAGGAGAGGCTTTCAGAGGGAGAGTCCGTTTCACCGGCCGAGGGAGTGTCAGGTGATCCAATAGCGATATAGTTAGGGAAATCCACATTGAATTTACACGGTTTATCTCCATCACAGCTGCCAGTAGGTCAGTAGGATATGGAGGGCATTAATTAGAGGGCGTTAATTGAGAGCATTCTGACTGGTTGTATCATCGTCTGGTATGGCAATGTCACCGCCCTCAACCAGAAGGCCCTACAAATGGTGGTGCGGACGGCGCAGAACATCACTCCCAGCCATCCAGAACGTACAAGCCAGCCGTGTCTGAGAGAGGCTCGAAAAATTGTCAAAGACTCCAGACACCCGAGATATTGACTATTTTCCATGCTCGCGTTCGGCAGACGGTACCAGTGCAGCAACACTCAGACCAACAGACTCCTAAACAGCTTCTATCCCCTGGCCATAAGACTGTTAAATGGCTAACAACTACTGCTCCCCCTACGCTGCTGCTAAAATGATTATTGATTAGATGTATTACTACCACTACGCTGCTGTTTGTGTTTGCAATTGTATTTAATATGGATCCCCCAGCAGCTACTCTTCCAGGGGTCCAGCAAAAACCAAGGCAGTAATGTACATTAAAATACATTTTACAACAGATTAAGTGTGTGCCCTCTGGCCACTAATCTACTACACACACAATCCAGGTGTATGTGTGTGTATAGTTGATTGCCTTTACCATGAGTACCGATCCATTTTATCTTGCCACTGGTCACTTTTACTCCTGTTCACGTGTATATATTTGTATCTATCTATTTGTCAGTATTACTCCTGTTTACGTGTAAATCTGCCCATCACGCTTACATGCTGACCTTACCTTTACACGTACATGTTATTCAATCATTGCACCCACACTGCTCGCGTGCGTCAACGAGCGTCTGCATAGCCAGGCACTAAAATATAACTTGATTGAACGTACATACAGTTGATGTCGGAAGTTGACATACACTTAGGTTGGAGTCATTTTTCAACCACTCCACACATTTCTTGTTAACAAACTATAGGTTTGGCAAGTCGGTTAGGACACCTACTTTGTGCATGACACAAATAATTTTTCCAACAATTGCTTACAGACATATTATTTCACTTATAATTAACTGTATCACAATTCCAGTGGGTCAGAAGTTTACATACACTAAGTTGACTGTGCCTTTAAACAGCTTGGAAAAGTCCAGAAAATTATGTTATGGCTTTAGAAGCTTCTAATTGACATCATTTGAGTCAGTTGGAGGTGTACCTGTGGATGTATTTCAAGGCCTACCTTACAACTCAGTGCCTCTTTGCTTGACATCATGGGAAAATCAAAAATCTAAAGAAATCAGCCAATACCTCCACAAGTCTGGTTCATCCTTGGGAGCAATTTCCAAATGCCTGAAGGTACCACACTCATCGGTACAAACAATAGTACGTAAGTATAAACAACATGGGACCCCGCAGCCGTCATACCGCTCAGGAAGGAGACGCGTTCTGTCTCCTAGAGATTAACGTACTTTGGTGCGAAAAGTACAAATCAATCCCAGAACAACAGCAAAGGACCTTGTGAAGGTGCTGGAGGAAACAGATACAAAAGTATCTATATCCACAGTAAAACGAGTCCTATATCGATATAACCTGAATGGCCGCTCAGAAAGGAAGAAACCACTGCTCCAAAACCGCCATCAAAAAGCCAGACTACGGTTTGCAACTGCACATGGGGACAAAGATCGTACTTTTTGGAGAAATGTCCATATTGTGTAACGATTGGCGCTGAGAGTCGGGAAGCAAGTTAAGGGAGTGAATACATTTTAATAAATAAATGAACAAAACAAGAAACACAAGCAGTGCACCGACATTAAACAAAGTCAGAACAGAAACAATAACGCCTGGGGAAGGAACCAAAGGGAGTGACATATATAGGGAAGGTAATCAGGGAAGTGATAGAGTCCAGGTGAGCGTAACAATGGTGACAGGTGTGCGCCAGAACGAGCAGCCTGGTAACCTAGAGGCCGGAGAGGGAGCACACGTGACATAATGGCCATAATGACCATCGTTATGTTTGGAGGGAAAAGGGGGAGGCTTGCAAGCTGAAGAACACCATCCCAACCGTGAAGCAGTGGCAGCATCATGTTGTGGGGGTGCTTTGCTGCAGGAGGGACTGGTGCACTTCACAAAATGGATGGCATCATGAGGAGGAAAATTGTGTGGATATATTGAAGCAACAACTCAAGACATCATTCAGGAAGTTAAATCTTGGTTGCAAATGGGTCTTCCAAATGGACAATGACCCCAAGCATACTTCCAAAGTTGTGGCAAAATGGCTTAAGGACAACAAAGTCAAGGTATTGGAGTGGCCATCACAAAGCCCTGACCTCAATCCTATATAAAATGTGTGGGCAGAACTGAAAAAGCGTGTGCGAGCGAGGAGGCCTACAAACCTGACTCAGTTACACCAGCTCTGTCAGGAGGAAAGGGCCAAAAAATATATATAATTTTTTTATTTCACCTTTGTTTATCCAGGTAGGCCAGTTGAGAACACAACTGCGACCTGGCCAAGATAAAGCAAAGCAGTGCAACTCAAACAACACAGAGTTACACATGGAATAAACAAACGTACAGTCAAATTACACAATAGAAAAAAAATCTATATAAAGTGTGTGCAAATTAGGTAAGATTAGGGAGGTAAGGCAATAAATAGGTCGTAGTGGCAACATAATTACAACTTAGCAATTAAACACTGGAGTGATAGATGTGCAGAAGATGAATGTGCAAGTAGAGATGCTGGGGTGCAAAGGAGCAAAACGTAATTAAAAAAAAAATAACAATATGGGGATGAGGTGGTTGGATAGGTTATTTACAGATGGGCTATGAACAGGTGCAGTGATCTGTGAGCTGCTCTTACAGCTGATGCTTAGAGTTAGTGAGGGAGATATGAGTCTCCAGCTTCAGTGATTTTTACAATTCGTTTCAGTCATTGGCAGCAGAGAACTGGAAGGAAAGGCGGCCAAAGGAGGAATAGGCTTTGGGGGTGACCAGTGAAATATACCTGCTGGAGCGCGTGCTACGGGTGGATGCTGCTACCTAGCAAAGACTTATAGATGACCTGGAGCTAGTGGGTCTGGCGACGAATATGAAGCGAGGGCCAGCCAACGAGAGCATACAGGTCGCAGTGGTGGGTAGTATATGGGGCTTTGGTGACAAAATCGATGGCACTGTGATAGACTACATCCAATTTGCTGAGTAGAGTGTTGGAGGCTATTTTATAAATGACATCGCTGAAGTCAAGGATCGGTAGGATAGTCAATTTTACTAGGGTATGTTTGGCAGCATGAGTGAAGGATGCTTTGTTGCGAAATAGGAAGCCGATTCTAGATTGGAGATGCTTAATGTGAGTATGAAAGGAGAGTTTACAGTCTAACCAGACACCTAGGTATTTGTAATTGTCCACATATTCTAAGTCAGAACCGTCCAGAGTAGTGATGCTGGACGGGGGGGCAGGTGCAGGCAGCGATCGGTTGAAGAGCATGCATTTAGTTTTACTTGCATTTAAGAGCAGTTGGAGGCCAACTTATTGTGGGAAGCTTGTGGATGGCTACCTGAAACGTTTGACCCAAGTTAAACAATTTAAAGGCAATTCTAAAAAATACTAATTCAGGGTATGTAAACTTCTGACCCACTGGGAATGTGATGAAAGAAATAAAACCTGAAATAAATAATTCTCTCTACTATTATTCTGACATTTACCATTCTTAAAATAAAGTGGTGATCCTAACTGACCTAAGACAGGGAATTTTTACTAGGATTAAATGTCAGGAATTGTGAAAAACAGAGTTTAAATGTATTTGGCTAAGGTGTATGTAAACTTCCGACTTCAACTGTATATACCCCAAATACTCCAGCATCCCTGCTCATTGTAAATGTGGTATTGGCACTGTAGCGTCCTCTTTTATTTCTTGTTTTCTTTTTTATATATTTTTTGGACATTGATTACAGCACTGTTGGGTAGAGCTTGCAAGTTAAGCGTTTTACTGTACTTGTGCTGTTGACCAGAGTCCTATGGGCCCTGGCGTGCACTATATAGGGAATAGGGTGTAATTTGTGAAGCAACCTAGTTGACTGAGACTGCCACCTGGTACACTAGAAAGAAAGGAAAGACACTACAATGTTTCCATGACAAGGGAGCCAATGCCGTCAAGCCAACTTCAATCTTTCCCTGAATGGATGTTTTGGATGACTTCCACTCCTGAAGAGAGTAGTGGGAAAGATAATTGTTTCTTCCTTTGCTAATGAGACCAAAATTATAGTGTAAACCCTTAATGATTTTATTGCATTTCATACACGTCTAAGTAGCATAAATCATTTGAGTTGACAATCTGGAAAACAATGCCTAAAGCATAGATTGTAATCCGTCAAAGTATTCCGGCAATAATGTACTGTATATTGATTACTCAATATGAGGTAGTTTAATAACGTGACTTAAGTTCTCTGCAAGAGCTGCATTTAAGATCAGATACATTTGTCTATGTGACATGATTGTATGCAGGACTGCTCATTTGCAATGTCATGTCACATACTTTATCTTAATTAATATGTCAATTCCTGGACATATAGATTTTTACTATAAAGATGAATTAAACTTTTGCACAGCTGCCAAAGTTGCACCTCTCTAAGTAAAAGTATACAGAAGAAAACTTAAAAGTAAATTTGGACAGTCCCCTATGGATGATCCATAGATGCTCAATAGATGTTAAAACAATCAACTGCAAGAAGAAAGCAATTGACTCAAAGGCCACGTTCCAAATAAGGACGTGTGTCCAAAATGTTGACTGGTAATGTATGTAAATGAGATATTTCTGTATTTCATTTTCAATACATTAGCAAACATTTCTAAAAACATGTTTTCAATTTGTCATTATGGGGTTAAATTCATATCCAGCGCGGGTCACACAAAACCCATATAAGAGCTAAACAATATCACTTACATTTCGAAGAACTTCTGCTGAGGGCTTCCCAAGTGTCAAACGAAGACATCCAATGGTTCTTTTGTTAGAAAAAGTCATTTATTATATCCATAAATCTCTGTTTGGTTGGCGCGTTATGGTCATAAAATCCACAGTTGAGTCGCCCATTGAACCGTGAAGAGAACACGTTCAAATTATACCTATAAAGTTTCTACAAACAAATCAAACATAATTTTTAATGTATCCTTAGGTATCCTTTTATGTATATTTACTGTAATATTTCAACCGGACGATAACGTGAACAATAGGAAAGGAAAATAAACTGGGGCGCGCTCACAATCTTGCGCGCGTCAAACGTTGTTTACAAAAGTGTTCCCCTGACTACTTCCTCTTCCTACTTCCTCTTCCTATCCGTTCTGCTTACTGCTAGAACTTCCAGGCTTTGTATAAAGACTGTTGACATCTAGTGGAAGCCATAGGTACTGCAGTCTCAGTCCTAGGTAAAATACAAATGAATAGGCACAATGGAGAAGAAGGTCATTTACAAAAAAAACTGCAAATCCGAATGGATTTTCCTCGGGTTTTCGCCTGCTATATCAGTTCTGTTATACTCACATACATTATTTTAACACTCTTAGAAACTTCAGAGTGTTTCCTATCCAATAGTACTAATTATGTGTATTTTACTTTGGGCACGCCAGACTCTCCAAAACCGTCACCTATGCTGTCGCTCCCTAAGAAGTTAAGCTATTTTGCCACAACTTTGGAAATATGCTTGGGGTCATTGTCCATTTGGAAGACCCATTTGCGACCAAGCTTTAAATCCCTAACTGATGTCTTGAGTTGTTGCTTCAATATAGCTACATAATTTTCCATCCTCATGATGCCATCTATTTTGTGAAGTGCACCAGTCCCTCCTGCAGAAAAGCACCCCCACAACATGATGCTGCCAACCCCATGCTTCACTGTTGGGATGGTGTTCTTCGGCTTGCAAGCCCCCCAGTTTTTTTCCTCCAAACATAACGATAGTCATTATGGCCAAATAGTTTTATTTTTGTTTCATCAGACCAGAGGACATTTCTCCAAAAAGCTGTTTAAAGGCACAGTCAACTTAATGTATGTAAACTTCTGACCCACTGGAATTGTGATACAGTGAATTATAAGTGAAATTATCTGTCTGTAAACAATTGTTGGAAAAATTACTTGTGTCATGCACAAAGTAGATGTCCTAACCGACTTGCCAAAACTATAGTTTGTTAACATGACATTTGTGGAGAGGTTGAAAAACGAGTTTTAATGACTCCAACCAAGTGTATGTAAACTTCCGACTTCAACTGTGTATATATATACAGTGGGGAAAAAAAGTATTTAGTCAGCCACCAATTGTGCAAGTTCTCTCACTTAAAAAGATGAGAGAGGCCTGTAATTTTCATCATAGGTACACTTCAACTATGACAGACAAAATGAGGAAAACCAATCCAGAAAATCACATTGTAGGATTTTTAATGAATTTATTTGCAAATTATGGTGGAAAATAAGTATTTGGTCAATAACAAAAGTTTCTCTCAATACTTTGTTATATACCCTTTGTTGGCAATGACAGAGGTCAAACGTTTTCTGTAAGTCTTCACAAGGTTTTCACACACTGTTGCTGATATTTTGGCCCATTCCTCCATGCAGATCTCCTCTAGAGCAGTGATGTTTTGGGGCTGTCGCTGGGCAACACGGACTTTCAACTCCCTCCAAAGATTTTCTATGGGGTTGAGATCTGGAGACTGGCTAGGCCACTCCAGGACCTTGAAATGCTTCTTACGAAGCCACTCCTTCGTTGCCCGGGCGGTGTGTTTGGGATTATTGTCATGCTGAAAGACCCAGCCACGTTTCATCTTCAATGCCCTTGCTGATGGAAGGAGGTTTTCACTCAAAATCTCACGATACATGGCCCCATTCATTCTTTCCTTTACACAGATCAGTCGTCCTGGTCCCTTTGCAGAAAAACAGCCCCAAAGCATGATGTTTCCACCCCCATGCTTCACAGTAGGTATGGTGTNAGTGTGACTGTTTGAGGTTGTGGACAGGTGTCTTTTATACTGATAACAAGTTCAAACAGGTGCCATTAATACAGGTAACGAGTGGAGGACAGAGGAGCCTCTTAAAGAAGAAGTTACAGGTCTGTGAGAGCCAGAAATCTTGCTTGTTTGTATGTGACCAAATACTTATTTTCCACCATAATTTGCAAATAAATTCATTAAAAATCCTACAATGTGATTTTCTGGATTTTTTTTCTTCATTTTGTCTGTCATAGTTGAAGTGTACCTATGATGAAAATTACAGGCCTCTCTCATCTTTTTAAGTGAGAGAACTTGCACAATTGGTGGCTGACTAAATACTTTTTTTCCCCACTGTATACCAGACGGTTGGCGAACAGGGACACCTACTCTACCAACATCACAATCAGCTGGCGCAACTGCGTGCGACTATGGATGAGATCCTTCGCATCCTCCACCACTTCGACACTACCCGAGAGGGTTCACTTTCAAATAGCAGAGGGCCTTCTACCACGAGTCGTCCCAGCGAGCCAGTCCCTCAGCCTACCCAGCAGTCTGCCTAGGTCAGCGATGCCCAACTGTCCCTCCCGGACAAGTATGACGGGACTCCATCCAAATGCCGTGGCTTACTACTCCAGTGCTCCATCTATTTCGCTCATTAGACAGGAGCCCCCACTGCCAAGAGGTCCAAGGTTGTTTCCCTGCTGACCGGGCAGGTGTTGGGTGGGCTACGGCTGTCTGGGAGAGAGGAGGAGCTGGCTTCCTACGAAGGGTTCATGACTCTGTTCAGGACGGTCTTTGACCATCCACCGGAGGGAGGTGAGCGACCACTCCAGCAGGGTGCCCAGACCGCTGCGGAGTATGCCCTGACCTTCCGGACCGTGGCAGCCTCCAGTGGATGGCACGAGCCGGTGCTCCACACCTTATTCCAAAGAGGAGTGCGCGAGGAGGTCCAGACAGACAACTTTCTTAATGAATGTCGGCAGTCCCTCTGTCCCTCACCTTCCTCCTTTGGCCGTGCTGAGGTAGAGCCCGAACCTACGGAGATAGGGGTCACGCACCCCTCCGCGGCAGAACAACGTCGCCGGAGACTGCCAGGATTGTGTCCCTATTGCGGCCAGGAGGGGCACCGATACAGCTGCATCCACTGCATCCTAACTCAAAGTCCTCTGGGGCAGAGGGACAGCCCCATGATCATCTGTCTCCCAAGGTAGGCGTGAGTGTTCCTTCATCACTTTCTGCCAAACCCTACCTGGTGTCTATTTTACTGGTTGGCTGTCCCTCAGGTCTCTACAGCTCCGGTGCCGCGGGGAATTTCATCGGCCAGGCCCTTGTCTCCTCCCTCAACATTACTGCATACCCGCTCTCCTCACCTTGTTCGGACCAAGCCCTAGATAAACGACCATTGGGATCCGGCACTATTACGCATTTCACAGCACCACTCACCCTCACCATAGGACCTTAGCACCAGGAAAGACTTCCCTTCCTCATTACCTCCTCACCTGTGCACAAAGTCATCCTCGGCTTCCCATGGCTTCAACTTCATAACCCCACCATCTCCTGGTCTAAGATGAGAATCACCGCCTAGGGACCAGGATGTCGGAGGACCTGCATTCTCACACCCTATGGTTCAAAATCGGTGGAGGGTCCTGTGAGTGTCCTTCAGCCAGTCAATCATTCCTCCCGTATCGTGGCCCCGTGTTGTGGGAAGTAGATGTGGACATGCGCCAGGCTCTGTAGCGGGAACCTGCTCCTGCCACCTGCCCTCCAGGGCGCATCTACGTCCCCACGGAGGTGAAAGATTGGCTGTTGACCTGGGCACACATCCCTCACCACTGGAAACCAAGGTATCCATCATCCAATCCCTTTCTTATAAATACTGGTGGCCAACTTCGGCGTAGGACATCGCCCACTATGTCAACTCTTGTTCAGTATGTACTCAATACAAAACTCCCCGGCACGCTCCAGCAGGGAAGCTACTTCTCCTTCCCGTGCCTCAGCGGCCTTGGTCACATCTATCCATAAGCTTTGTAATGGATCTCCACCTTTCTGATGGTTTTACCGTCCCCCATGACACCCCTCCACCTCCCCTTGACATAGATGGGAGTCCTGCCTATACCTTCAGATTCCTCCTGGACTCCCGACGTCGTGGGGGTCGGCTCCAGTACCTGGTGGACTGGGAGGGGTACGGTCCAGATGAGCTGTGTTGGATTCCGGTGGACGACATTCTAGATCCCAACATCATCCGAGATTTCCACCTTTGCCGTCCGGACTGGCCCGCTCCTCACCCCTTGGCTGGGGGGGGGGGGTGGTACTGTCACGTCTTCTCCCGCTGGCGCTCGACGTCACCAGTCTACTAACCACAGGCCCTGGCAACCCATCATTAAGCACACCTGGCAACCATTATTACACACACCTACTGTACGCCCCATCATTAGTCACACCTGGACTTCATTACTACTTTGATTACTTACCATTTATCTAGCACTCTGTTTCAGTCATCAGGTACAATTGTTTATGTTTTCCTTGTTAGACCTTCTCTTGTTTTGTATTCGTTCGTTTTCATTAAACTCAGAGTGCACTTGCTTCCAGACTCCCTGTGTCTACGCTACAGTAAGTCAAGGGGTAAGACTACTTTCTGAAGGCACTGTAGCTACACAATATGATTGCGGTCTGCATTATTCTAAACTTGTTGAGTTAATTCTGGTGGCGAGTATTTGAAATGATGTGGTTGTTTTTGCTATTTGTTTATTTTTCACTGTCAACTATGACCTCTTGTGTGTTAGACCTTCCAGGCCATTTCAGACAGAAGCATAGTGAAACAGACATGTTATCGCACATTCCAATCTACGGACTCCGTATTTGTCTCTCTATTTAGGATGACTTAAAGTGACGAGACATTGTCCCCTGTCAGTATAGAAGTGGTAAAGGTTGTCCATCTTGTTTAGAGGCCCAATCAAAGGCATTGAGGTGTCTATAGTAAATGCTGTCTGTTGGTGGTCTACAGAGAGGCCAGTGTCAGTAGGCTTCTGTCAAGGGGAAATGTTACTGTCTCATCAATTATGCTGTAATGATGTCAGGACTGCACTGAAATCTCTGAATATTTTATCCCCATTTCAGTATTCTTATCTTCCCCTTCAGACACTGCAATTTGCAAGATCTGAGTGCGCCATACACACACGTCAGCACAGTAAGGACAATTAGGTGAGTAAAGTCAAAGGGACAGAGGATAACTGATCATGCAAAAATATATATGCAACATCTTGGTTTTCTTAATTTATGTAGTGCATCTCTGTCCAAATGATTGTTGATATCAGTGATGAAAGGGTCAATGTACACAAAGGCACGTGACAATTTATCTCATTTAAACATCCAGCCCTTCTGTCAGTTAGTTTGCGCTGCTTCAGATCAGAAGTGAATAATAATCCACTCAAATATAGTCTGGTCAGGTTTTTAATTATGCCGTCTCCACGTGCTCCTTTTTGAGATAGGAGAAATGCACTTCTACCCACTAAGTAAAGGTTTAATAAAGGCATCACACTCAGATACACACGCTTGGCTTTTAGAATAACTTTGCTCATCGCAGTTTGCCCCTGTAAGATTGGAGCCGATTCAGCAATAGCTTTCTCGCCTGATCTCTGTATAGGACAAACACTATCAGAAGCAATTACAGTTTTCATTGCGCTGATGGCTCATTTCGAACAGTGGCGGATAACTCAGAGAAACTGAGGCAGTCGTCTGAATATGCAGCATACGTAATATGACCTATCCCAAATATTATCCAAGGCCACATCATATTAATAAATCATAATTTAGAAATAAAGCCATAAGAGAAATTACGTGATATTATACAACTGAAATGAAATCATTAAATTAGATTTTCAATTGAGTGACATAAAATGACAATGATCTTAACTACACAGGGGTTATTGCCTAACATTAAACCTTTGAGGATCTGGCGTCCTTGAAGTAATTATTTTCATAAGCAAATGTCATCATTTTGACAAGGCGCATCTCCCCTTTGATACATCATATACAATGCATTCGGAAAGTATTCAGACCCCTTAACTTTTTCCAAGTTTTGTTAAGTTACAGCCTTATTTTTAAATGTATTAAATTGCTTTTTCCCCCCTCATCAATCGACACACAATACCCCATAATCACCAAGCAAAAACAGGTTTAATATTTTTTTGCTAATTTATAAAAAATAAAAAACTTAAATATCACATTTACATAAGTATTCAGACCCTTTACTCAGTACTTTGTTGAAGCACCTTTGGCAGCGATTACAGCCTCAAGTCTTCTTGGGTATGACGCTACAAACTTGGCACACCTGTATTTGGGGAGTTTTTCCCATTTATCTCTGCAAATCTTCTCAAGCTCTGTCAAGTTAGGTGGGGAGCGTCGCTGCACAGTTTTTTCAGGTCTCTCCAGAGATGTTCGATCGGGTTCAATTCCGGGCTCTGGCAAGGCCACTCAAGGACATTCAGAGACTTGTCCTGAAGCCAATCTTGCATTGTTTTGGCTGTGTGCTTAGGGTTCGTTGTCCTGTTGGAAGGTGAACCTTCGCCCCAGTCTGACGGCTCGAGCGCTCTGGACCAGGTTTTTATCAAGGATCGCTCTGTTCATCTTTCCCTCGATCCTGACTAGTCTCCCAGTCCCTCCCGCTGAAAAACATCCCCATGCTTCACCGTAGGGAAGGTACCAGGTTTCCTCCAGATGTGATGCTTGGCATTCAGGCCAAAGAGTTCAATCTTGGTTTCATCAGACCAGACTCCAAGCCAGCTGTCATGTGCCTTTACTTAGGAGTGGCTTCCGTCTGGCCAATCTACCATAAAGGAAGGATTGGTGGAGTGCTGCAGAGATGGTTGTCCTTCTGGAAGGTTCTCCCATCTCCATAGAGGAACTCTGGAGCTCTGTCAGAGTGACCATCGGGTTCTTGGTCACCTTTTCCCCCGATTGCGCAGTCTGGCCAGGCGGCCAACTCTAGGAATAGTCTTGGTCGTTCCAAACTTCTTGCATTTAAGAATGATGGAGGCCACTGTGTTCTTGGGGACCTTCAATGCTGAAGAAATATTTTGGTACCCTTCCCCAGACCTGTGCCTCGACACAATCCTGTCTCGGAGCTCTACGGACAATTCGTTCGACCTGATTGCTTGGTTTTTGCTCTGACATGCACTGTCAACTGTGTGACCTTTATATAGACAGGTGTGTGCCTTTCCAAATCATGTCCAGTCAATTGAATTTACCACAGGTGGACTCCAATCAAGTTGTAGAAACATCTCAAGGATGATCAATGGAAACAGGATATACCTGAGCTCAATTGTGAGTCTAATAGTAACGGGTCTGAATACTTATGTAAATAAGGTATTTCCTTTTTTTTTTTTTTTTTATAAATTAGCAAAATAAACAGTTTTCGCTTTGTCATTATGAGGTATTGTGTGTAGACTGAGGGAAAAAAAGATTTAAATAATTTTTGAATAAGACTAACATAACAAAATGTGGATAAAGGGAAGGAGTCTGAATACTTTCCGAATGCACTGTATATGAAGTCCGATCAGGTTACAATATTAAATTGTATCTCTATGGTTGTACCGTGCTAAACATGGCCCAGGTGGTGGGTTATAAATCAGCTGTTCCTGGATCAGTTAGTGAGAGTATCAGCCAATACCCCTGCTTTCATTCACTACCCAATCATACTAATTTCCTGAAGAACATGACAAGGGGAATACTAATCAGCCCTGCAGGTTTGCCAAAATATTATTGGATTAGACCACCTCCTGATCTCCAAACTTTATATTGAAAGTGTGTGTCTATTGTTCACAAGAGGCTCTCGTAGGAGCAGCAGTAATTTAATTTAGCTATAATGTGACATTTTCTATAAAACTAATGACACAATAAGCTAGATTGTAGCTGGTGACAAAAGGTCCACTCCAAACTATTTTCAATTATTGATTGGTTTGCATTGGTTTGTAAAAGAGAGGAATTTCTCTGTCAAAGCCGAAGTTTGTGCATGTTTAATATTAATATGGATGTGGTTGATGCTAATCAATCTCCTGCACAATTCTTATTTAAAACTAAGATATTTTTTTGGTCTAGTTCTTCTTTGGTCTAGTTCCAAAATCAATCAATGCGTGTTTTACAAATGTAACTAGATTCCACATTCTATGACAATTATTTTATCACCTGTTGAAGTCCGAATCCATCAAAACACAATTATCCAGTTGTAAATAGGATGTTATGATGATGTATTATGGCGAAATATCAAATTCTTCACATGCACAATATACATACACTATGAATACAAAAGTATGTGGACACCCCTTCAAATTTGTGGATTCGGCTATTTCAGCCACACCCGTTATTGACAGGTGTATAAAATCGAGCACACAGCCATGCAATCTCCATAGACAAACATTGGCAGTAGAATGGCCATACTGAAGAGATCAGTGACTTTCAACGTGGCACTGTCATACGATTCCACATTTCCAACAAGTCAGTTCCTCTAATTTCTGCACTGCTAGATCTGCCCAAATCAACTGTAAGTGCTGTTATTGTGAAGTAGAAATGTCTAGAAGCAACAATGGGTCATCCACGAAAAGGTAGGCCACACAAGCTCACAGAACAGGACCGCCGAGTGCTGATGCGCATAGCGTGTGAAAATCGTCTGTTCTCGGTTGTAACACTCACCACCGAGTTCTAAAGTGCCTCTGGAAGCAACATCAGCACAATAACTGTTCGTCAGGATCTTCATGAAATGTGTTTCCATGGCCGAGCAGCCGCACACAACCCTAAGATCACCATGCACAATGCCAAGCGTCGGCTGGAGTGGTGTAAAGCTCGCCGACATTGGACTCTGGAACAGTGGAAACGTGTACTCTGGAGTGATGAATCACGCTTCACCATCTGGCAGTCCAACGATGAGTAGTGCCAACTGTAAAGTTTGGTGGAGGAGGAATAATGGTCTGGGGCTTTTTTTCATGGTTTGGGCTAACCCCCTTAGTTCCAGTGAAGGGAAATCTTCATGCTACAGCATACAATGACAATTCTGTGCTTCAACTTTGTGGCAACAGTCTGGGGAAGGCTCTTTCCTGTTTCAGCATGACAATGCCCCCGTGCACAAAGCGAGGTCCATACAGAAATGGTTTGTCGAGTTCTCTGTGGAAGAACTTGACTGGCCTGCACAGAGCCCTGACCTAAACCCCATCGAAAACCTTTGGAATTAATTGGAACGCCGACTGCGAGCCAGGCCTAATCGCCCAACATCAGTGCCCGACCGTTCCAATGCTCTTGTGGCTGAATGGAAGCAGCAATGTTCCATTATCTAGTGGAAAGCCTTCCCAGAAGAGTGGAGGCTGTTATAGCAGCAAAGGGGGGACCAACTCAATATTAATGCACATGACTTTGGAATGAGATGTTTGACGAGCAGGTGTCCACATACTTTGTCATGTAGTGTATGTACAGTACCAGTCAAAAGTTTGGACACACCTACTCATTCTATATTGTAAAATAATAGTGAAGACATCAAAACTATGAAATAACACATATGGAATCATGTAGTAACCAATGCCAGGATTGTGTAAAGCTGTCATCAAGGCAAAGGGTCGCTACTTTGAATATAAAATATAATTTTTGGTTACTACGTGATACCATATGTGTTATTTCATAGTTTTGATGTCTTCACTATTATTCTACAATGTAGAAACTAGTAAAAATAAAGAAAAATCCTTGAATGAGTAGGTGTGTCAACTTTTAACTGGTACTGTATATCCATGCTGCACACGAGTGAGGTATGAGATCCATGTTCCACACATTTGATGTATTGGAAATCATTTGGTCCTGTCCAATTCTCAACCAGATATGCAATCTTTGAAAGCTAAGCTATAATTTATGACACTATTCAATTAGAAAATGGTATTCTCTTTGAGTACAGTTATAAGGATCGCAGAAATTGAGCAGCCCTAATTTCTTGAATAATGGATAACCTTACATTTCAAATATTGATTCTAAGAGGGCACTGGCACTTCTGATGACAATGCTTTTAGGGCAATGTGGCATGTTGCCCAGCTAAACCTCAGCCTCGCTTCCCTTTCTGTCCCTCTCTGTCCAGTCAAGATCCTCTGCACATAAGGCTCTATTTTTGGCTGGCGTTTAGGCGGCGCTAGTGTCAAACGCACGCTCTTTGGCAATTTCAACTTGTAAAAGCCAGCGCTCTGCTATACCTGTCTAACATGCTGACCAAACCGAATGTGCGTCGGCGTGTGCGCCATCGCTCGCATGTTGATTTTGTTCCCTAACATCAGACACGCAGGTTGAAATATCAAAACAAACTCTGAACCAATTCTATTAATTTGAGGACAGGTCGAAAAGCATTAAACATTTATGGCAATTTAGCTAGCTAGCTTGCTGTTGCTAGCTAATTTGTCCTGGAATATAAACATTGGGTTGTTATTTTACCTGCTCCTTCCTTAGGCTTCTTTTTTTACTTCTTTGGACTTTATATGGAGGTTGGCAACCAACTTTACGGTGCATTACTACAACGACTGGAGTGTGGACATCAGTTCATCTTTCAATCACCCACGTGGGTATATGCTCCTAAAAACCAATGAGGGGATGGGAGAGGCCGGACTTGCAGCACGTTGAGTGTCACAAATAGAACCTATTTATATTTTAGCACCTGGCCACGCAGATGCTCGCTGTGGCGCGCAATGAATGAATAACATGAATGTGTACATTTATTTTGCAACACTAGCAGTGTGGTCAGCATGTTACAGTACATGCTAACTACACCGCCCGCGTAAATGTACACGTTATTCAATCATTTCATCCACAATGCTCGCGAGCGTCTGCGTAGCCAGGTGCTAAAACAGAACTTGGTTCTATCTTTGACGCGCTGCAAGTCCCGCCTCTCCCATCTCCTCATTGGTTTTTAGGTGCATATACCCACATGGGTGACTGAAAGCTGAACTGAGGTCCACAGTCCAGTTGGTGGTGGTAATGTACCTTAAAGTTGGTTGCCAACCTCCATATGAAGTCCACAGAAGACTAAGACTAAGACGTGAGGAGGAGGAGAGATTAATAGAAACTAACTAGGTTTCCCCTTTGATCTGTGGATTAATTGTCGAAGTAGAGAACAAACAATTTTGTGTGATTCAGAATGGGTAAAAATTCCACAAAGATACAGAAAAAAAGGACCTTGTGCATTTCAGGTAAAATAACAACCCAATGTGTCACACTCTGATCTGTTTCACCTGCCTTTGTGATTGTCTCCACCCCCCTCCAGGTGTCGCCCATCTTCCCCTGTGTATTTATACCTGTGTTCTCTGTTTGTCTGTTGCCAGTTCATCTTGTTTGTCAAGTCAACCAGCGTTTTGTACTCAGCTCCTGCTTTTCCCTCTTTTTCTCGCCCTCCTGGTTTTGACCATTGCCTGTCCTGTTTCTGAGCCCACCTGCCTGACCACTCTGCCTGCCCCTGACCATGAGCCTGCTGTCCTGTACCTTTGCCCCACCTCTGGTGTACCGACCTCTGCTTGACCTGCCATCCTGTACCTTTGCCCCACTACTCTGGATTATCGACCCCTGCCTGCCTTGACCTGTCGTTTGCCTGCCCCTGTTTCTGTAATAAACATTGTTATGTATATTTTAACCTGATACAATGTTTATATCCCAGGATAAATTAGCTAGCAACAGCAAGCTAGTTAGCTTTATGTCCATGAATGTTTCACGTGTTTTGACCTGTCCCCAAATGAATATAGTTGGTTTAGAGTTTGTTTTAATATTTCAACCTGCGTGTCCTGATCGCGTCTGGTGTGGATGGTCAAAATCACCATGCACGCGGACGCACGTGCGTGCCCAGTGTAGCCAGCATGTTATATCGTCTGGCTTGCGCTGAGGTGGGAGGGTGTCTTTAAAAACGTGTGCCAATGTGCCAATTCCAAGCAGTACTACTGGTGATGTTTAAGACTCACTAAAATCTGGTCTTTCTGGTAAATGCAATTGGTTATGGCATCGATTTTGCCAGCGGTGGCGCATGGTAGCCTAATCAGTAGCATATAACCAATGTTTTTTCTTAAAGTATCACGAGCAGCAAAACAGTCAACAGTTTCGTTCTTTGTCCATGCAGCTTCTGTGAAAAGTATGGACTCATAAGCCCAGTGTGCGATGCCCATTGAATTAAATTATTTTATTACAATATACTGCTTATTGTTTTTAATTTATCATTTTGTAAAAAAAATGTGCATCTTCCACTTTCATCTGTTGGCCCTAACTGTCAAATCGCGGGAATTCAGATCTCTGTCCTTAGTGCTGTGTCCACTTCTAGCCTAGGCTATCTGCCTGTTTGTCACTAACAGGCAATATCAACGGCGATGGTTGGCTAATCTTATAACGTTTGGGCAAGGTCCAAATATCTATGGCTCGAACATGCAGGGCATTTTCGTAATGTGACTGCAATGTATGTATGGATAGGACAAACATCCATGCCTCCTTCCCGAGCACTGCGTGCACACACACAGCCTCAGAAATTGTAGCCCAAATAAATGTTTCACAGGGTTCAAGTAGAGACACATCTCAACATCAACTGTTCAGAGGAGACTGTGTGAATCAGGCCTTCATGGTCAAATTGTTGCAAAGAAACCACTACTAAAAGGACACCAATAAGAAGAAGAGACTTGCTTGGGCCAAGAAACACGAGCAATGGACATTAGACTGGTGGAAATCTGTCCTTTGGTCTGATGAGTCCAAATTTGACCGCCGTGTCTTTGTGAGATGCAGAGTAGGTGAACGGATCATCTCCGCATGTGTGGTTCCCACCGTGAAGCATAGAGGAGGAGGTGTGATGGTCTGGGGGTGCTTTGTTGGTGACATGTCTGTGATTTATTTAGAATTCAAAGCACACTTAACAAGCATGGCTACCACAGCATTCTGCAGCGATATGCCATCCCATCTAGTTTGAGCTTAGTGGGACTATAATTTGTTTTTCAACAGAGCGGTCCGAGTGGGAGGGAGGGAGAGTGGTCCGAGTGGGAGGGAGTGAGAGAGGTCTGAGTTGGAGAGTGGGAGGAAAAGTATTGGCAATCAACAAAAGTATCTGACAATCAACAAAACATGCCAATACTTTTCCTCCCACTCTCCAACTGACCCAAAACACACCTCCAGGCTGTGTAAGGGCTTTTTGACCAAGACGAAGAGTGATGTGCATCAAATGACCTGGTCTCCTCAATCACCCGACCTCAAACAAATTGAGATGGTTTGGGATGAGTTGGACTGCAGAGTGAAGGAAAAGCAGCCAACAAGTGCTTAGCATATGTGGGAACTCCTTCAAGACTGTTGGAAAAGCATTCCAGGTAAAGCTGGTTGAGAGAATGCCAAGAGTGTGCAAAGCTGTCATTAAGGCATATGGTGGCTACTTTGAAGAATCTGAAATATTGTCACGTCCTGGCCATAGAGAGCCCACGGGCCCTTTTGTGTATGGTTCCCAATTAGAGGCAGCTGATTATCGTTACCTCTAATTGGGGATCTTACTTAGGTAGTCTTTTTCCCACCTGTGCTTGTGGGATATTGTGTTTTTGTTAGTGCACTGTGAGCGCTACGTTTGGTCCGATCAGTTGTTTTCTTTATTGTTTTTGTATATTCCACTGAAGAATAAATATGTGGAATTCCATGCACGCTGCGCCTTGGTCCATTTATTACGACGATCGTGACAAATTACAAAATATTTTTTTATTTAAATGGCACAAACAGTGTCTGTGTAAACTGTTGGTTGCTTTCTTATTGAATTCTTAAATAAATTCTACATTTGCAAAAAGCTATTATCAATAACCAACTTGACAGATCTTGGATACTTACAGTACTAGTCAAAAAAAGCTTTTTGCAAATGTATAATTTATTTAATTCAATAAGAAAGCAACCAACAGTTTACACAGACACTGTTTGTGCCATTTAATTGTTTAGCATTTTGACTATTTTCCTCTGGTATTATCCCCACTAGCGGTGTCAATTCTATACCATTTCCCTCACCTTAGCATGTAACAACAGTGGACAACATGCTTTTTGTATAAAACTCAAAAGCCATGTAATAATGTACATTTCATTTAGTTACATATCCAATATTTGTCCGTGTGTATAAGCTTGAACCATCCCATTACTCGGGTGGACTGCCAGCCTGTTTGTATAATCGTATAGTTATTTAAGCACGAAACAAAGACTTCCCAAACTTTCTTTCACTAGACTTTTTTTTATTTTTTATTCTATAACAACATTTCTCTCCACAGTGCTATTTTTGACAAATCTTTGAATCCTCATTCCAGGGATTTTGTATTTTGTGTGTATCCATCTAAAGTTTTTGTAACTGATGATAACAGAACTAGGGAGAGGGATGGCTGACGGTAGCCTCCTGTGACAATGCAATTTCATAAAAATGCCCATATAAAACATTTATTGGCATTGCTAATGTAGAGTTGCCAAATAATTCTGTAATGCTGGCCCTTTTGTCTATTAATTGACAAATTGTATGATCAGATGCAGGGTGGGTGAAGTGACGCCCATGTAAATAAAGATGGATGCCAGACTGTGATGGCGATCCCTCAATGGTGCTGGATGGAAGAGAAGCAGCAGCTGGCCTGGGCTCCCTACATTAATTCCTATTTTTGGACTGGGACCCATTCTTTCATATGTTGTTATTTTTTTACTTTATTGAATTGATTAGGTAACGTTTTTTTGTCATTTGTACAGTACTCAATAATGGGATGTGCCTATTATACTCAATTTCAATCATATTTATAGACTTGAATGACAGTTAGCTTTTGCCATTTGAAAAAGCACTTCCATTGTCACAAGTATTGGTAATTTAAAACTCATTCAGGCCTATTTAACAGGGCCATTTCATCATAGAGTTACAATTCAAGGGCACTGGGGGGCTGTCAAAAGTCTCAAAATTTGTCACATAATCAGTCATTCAAAAGCATTCACATCACCCCACATATTTTTGGTTCGATCCAGTAACGTGTAATGTCACATGCAGCGATAAGAAGATGCTCTTCACATTGCTTTTTGTTGTGATTAGAGAAAATAGAGATAGCAGATCTACCTCACAGTATGCCCCCAGGCTATGATCCCTCATAGGAAACAAGCCAACTTTCCATTTAGGGTGTGAATTCCGTGTCGTATGAAATCCGAATCGTATTCTCAGCTCATGATGGCCCATTTTCCTTCACATGCTTTGTTGGCAGATAACGTTATCCATCAAGGGATAAATCAGAGGTGTCTGGATAGTTCTCAAGACCTTGAAGGTGTGAAATTGTGGAAGAAATATCTATGGCTGTTGTCACATAACTGCAAATGGACCTAAGAGTAACGGTAAAAACACAGACAAGAAACGAAGGAAATTTGTGCAGCTGTGCGGTGTACACCACAAGCACATGCACAGATAGGGCTGTACCTGTGCAGAGCACATGCCCTTTTGCCCCACCAGTCTCCAAAGTAGCCTTTTGTCAATGTTGTTTGGAACGTACTGCATCGTTACAGAGGCAGTTGGTATGTTATGAGTTTCGAGATATGAATTATGAAAGTAACAAACAAATTATCAAGGGGGGTCTTTTTTCATTTTGAGCACCTGCCCCCTAAAAGGTCTGTGCATGGCCTTGGTACACCTGCATGTGTAATTGGTCAGGTAGCATTTGATTCAGGAATCAATTTAATGATTTGAGTTTGTAATAGAGAAAATAACAGATGCCATCAATGTCATTGGACATACTGTATTTGCTGCTGTGGGTCTTAGCTCACACACTTTGAAATCTCCTTCATGCCTCTGGATTGAGTGACATAACCTATAAGCACTAAACCACACAGTCTTTAACCATCAGCCTGTGATCCATCCTTTCAGGTGTCTAATCTCTTGCATTAGTGGGATATCTCAAGCATGCTGCATGTAAAAGCAGGGAAAGAGCTGCCATACGATAACAAGGCATGTCAGCGAGTGGGATGGCAATAAATCAATACAATTCATTGTTTATCTGAGTCATGTTAGACGTTTGCCCGCAAAAATGTTATTCTCCAATTTTTTGAACCAGGAACAAGATAGAGAAAATCAGATGGCCTTGTAACATGTCATTTTTATTTACATGTAAATGGCTGTTTCAATCTAGATTATAAGTTATTTTAACTATACCACATTGGAGAGCATGTTGCTATAGCATGTGTTTTCCTCCAGCTGTGTACACTCTTTAGCCCTGATTTACTAAACATGTGCACCTGTTATTTTGTGTAAGGGAGTATAGTGAATTGATTTTGATGCCAACTTTATCTACACTTGATTTATTTTTGCTATCCCTTAGCATTCCATGCAAATGTCTTTGAGAGCCTGTTGGTCAACTTGGCATCTGAACTATTGGTGCATCTCAAACATGCATTTTCGTTTAGTCAAAGTCTGTTTCTCATGCTCGTCTCCACCAGAGGCAAATCGAAAAGACATGTCAAATGCTGTGGGGCCTCAGATTCCCAAACATTAACAGTGGACACAAAATCAATATCTCTCTGGCTAGAGGGAATGCCTCGGAGGCAGACTTGTCTCTGTGGAGATTTCATTTGGCCTCCTTTTTAAGCTGCTTTTAGAATCTGTCATTTAGTAGTGGATGACAGACACAAGATGCTTCTTTCAGCTGTATTTTTGGTCCCACTGTTTACTAAGTGGCCTAGGTATTTGCAAAAACAATGTATTTGCATGGTAGTTATATTAGGCAGATAGTTAGTGTTGATACACATAGTTACATACAGTGAGCTCAAAGTATTGGGACAGTGAATGTTTTGTTGTTTTGGCTTAACCAGCGTGCTAGGAATATGGGACCAAATACTAAACTTTTGATTACTTTAATACACATACAGTTGAAGTCAGAAGTTTACATACACCTTAGCCAAATACATTAAACTGTTTTTCACAATTCCTGACATTTAATCCTAGTAAAGATTCCCTGTCTTAGGTCAGATAGGATCACCAATTAATTTTAAGAATGTGAAATGTCAGAATAATAGTAGAGAGAATGATTTATTTCAGCTTTTATTTATTTCATCACATTCCCAGTGGGTCAGAAGTTTACATACACTCAATTAGTATTCCGTAGCATTGCCTTTAAATTGTTTAACTTGGGTCAAACGTTTTGGGTAGCCTTCCACAAGCTTCCCACAACAAGAATTTTGGCCAATTCCTCCTGACAGAGCTAGTGTAACTAAGTCAGGTTTATAGGCCTCCTTGCTCACACACGCTTTTTCAGTTAGGCCCACACATTTTCTATAGGATTAAGGTCAGGGCTTTGTGATAGCCACTCCAATACCTTGACTTCGTTGTCCTTATCTTTGGAAGTATGCTTGGGGTCATTGTTAATTTGGAAGACCCGTTTGCGACCAAGCTTTAACTTCCTGACTGATATCTTGAGGTGTTGCGTCAATATATCCACATAATTTTCCTTCTCATGATGCCATCTATTTTGTGAAGTGTGCCAGTCCCTTCTGCAGCAAAGCACCACCACAACATGATGCTGCCACCCCCGTGCTTCACGGTTTGGATGGTGTTCTTCGGCTTGCAAGCATCCCCCTTTTTCCTCCAAACATAACGATGGAAGAATGGTGTCTCATCCCTCCTGTAGAGTTCCAGACACTTTACTCTGAAAATGCTGGGTTAAAAACAACCCAGTGCTGGGTAAATAGTGGACAGAACACACATTGGGTTATTTTTGACCCAGCCAGTTTGGTCGCTTAGTTGGGTTATTGAGATATGATCCACTGGGTCAGATCAGAAGACTGGTATTTGGTATTTTATTAGGATCCCCATTAGCTGTTGCAAAAGCAGCAGCTACTCTTCCTGGGGTCCACACAAAACATGAAACATAATACAGAATGACATAATACAGAACATCAATAGACAAGAACAGCTCAAGGACGAACTACATACATTTTTACTGGAAGCGGGGCTTAGTAGGGGCGTGGCTTTCAGAACGTTTTCTTTTTGGCCACCCATGAGAGTTAATGTCATTCTGGTTCATCTGGCCTGTTCTCCGGACCACCCCCATGCCATTCTCACATACTTTGTGACCCCTCAGATTTTTGGGGTGCATGATGCCCCTGTGCTTAGACATGGTGGCATGAGTCAGCTGGTCTCTGGTTGCTAGTGGGCCAATAGTGACCACTCATTGGTTTTTCTATCAAGACATGTTGTTAGTCATTTATTTACATTTTTTCATTAGAGCCTGGCTTTTGTGCAATCGTTGATGTCTTTAAATGTAACATTTACAATATCTTAATGAGTATAAAATATTATTCTGGGTTAGAAATTAACAAATAATTTTATTATGATGCATGATAATCATTGCACCAGTCCCATGGCTTATGAAAATACATTGCTAACTAGCAGAATAATAAAATCATTAGCCTGTATTAGGTAAGGGGGTATATGCAGTTAATGCTGTATTTACAACTACACAAAATCTGGTCAAAAGTGTACCGCATATAGACAAAGTAAAGCTGTCATGAGGACAGTGTAAATTATATTGCTCTAATTATAATAATGTGGACGGCAATAACGGTTGGTCGACACTCGATTATCAACCAACTGTCAGGTCTACAATAAAAGGTCACGTAATTAATATCTCGTAAAGTGTAATGACACACTCTGCAGGTCTACAGTATGTAAACATTTGTTTAAATATCAGTGCTTAACAATCCCTATCAACTGCAGCTTGCTGCCAAAAAAGCCAGTTTAATTTCAATAGCTTAGTTTGGGGTAATTTCAGTCTATACTTCAAATGGTCTGCATGGTGGTGGATAATATATATATTTTTTAAACATATGCTAAGAAAAAACATACACATTGTATGTGAGCCTACCACACAGTAACCCTAGCTATTTTTTCAATGTCATCTTTGTTGCATTCATGAAATAGTTCCGGAATTCAATTTGAAAGGCAAATAAAAAGGTGTGCATAAAGTGACAGTATACTGTAGGTAATACAAGTACAAGGTACTCTGATGGCCAGAGCTTTCGGACATTGCAATTGTTGTATTTGTGTGTTTTTTGGAGCAGACCTTAAGACAAATGTCTGTCTCTGCAGATTTAACTAATAATCTGCTATTCTAGGTTATATAAAAACAATGTCAAAAGACATATAGACTTGGATGTACCTATGCCAAACCAAACTCAATTACAGTATTTTTTAATTACAGTATTGCCACGTTTTAGAGTAATAGCAGAGAAAAAAAATTAAATTGTCTGACAACACTTGTAAATGACATTTATATTTGCAAAGGGTAGGTAGTTACCTGCTGCGACAGGTGCGATTTGAATTCAGTAGAGATACTTTGATCAATGATCGCCTCCAAAATGAGAACAATTCAATTGGAGTATTTGGGGCATTTGGGAAAGCACTTTTGGCTGGGGCATTACATTATAATTCTTGGATCGCAGCCCTAATGTTTGGCCTTTCTGTCTCTGATCGATCTGATGTACACTTCTTAATCTGAGAGAGACATCCCTCTGAGTGCATTCAGGGAGATCAGATGGAAGGGATGAGAAAGGGGGATTAAAAAAGAGAGATTGAGAGAGAGACAGGCAAAGTATATTTTATGCACCTTTGAACAATATCAAAGGCAGTTAATCCGCTGTTCCTAGGCCGTCATTGTAAATAAGAATTTGTTCTTAACTGACTTGCCTAGTTAAATAAAGGTTAAATAAAAATAAAAGCTGTAAAATCTCAAAGGTCATACTTTATTACTACAATAGACACCCTATACTGACTTTATCCTTAAAGCACACATGCAGTCGTCTCTTTCAAATATTAGTATAGAAGAGTAGGAGAATGCAGTAGCATGCCATTGAGTAGATGCTAGCGAAACATTGCTAAATGTAATTTTGTTTCAAACCATGGCTATTTCATTCCATATGATTGACGTGCAAAAATAAAAAGTATTGATTAAAAATAAATGTTGACAGATACTGCTCAGCATTAAAATAGGTCCTCAAGTCACTAATCCAAAACAGGCCAAGTCTTAGGCCTAATGGATCGTAGTCTCTAAGGACAATAACGTGGAGATATACAGCACACTTATTTTCACCCTGAGAACCGGTAAGTGCTTTTTGCCATGTGCAGCTATTTCAAAAGCCTCAGGTGAAAGCAGGGTGGTCCTATTTCTCCTCAACTGTGGCCACACTCCAAGAAAGTCAGCATCCACTGTTCCAGTCCCTTATATGGAACCCACAAGGCAAAGAAAATCGTGGGAGACCAAGGAACACCTGGAGAAGATCTGTAACGTAAAGATTGAAGAACTGAACTACTCTTGGAACTTGAAAAACTGGCCCAAAAGTGAAGAAGATAATTTGTGGATGACCTATGCTCCTCAAGGAGTAAAAGGGTTTAAGTCTAGTAAGTTGAGCTCTCAAGTGCCCCTTGAGAGCTCAACTTACAGGATGGAGAGACGATACAAGTTGCCTCTCCATCCTGGATACTCGAGATGTCTGTGGCCTTATCACTGCCGATGCTGCTCCTGACAGAGATACTGGCGATGAATGAGTTCATCTTTTGGGTGTACAGGTCCCCGACATTAAAGTAAGGTATACTGGGGTCAGGGATCTTAATATCGTTGTTATTGCATTGGTCCGCCTCGTTATTGCTCTGATCGGCATCCATGGCCTTTTGCCTTTGGTAGTACATGGAGAACTTGTTGAAGATAATGGTGATGGGCAGGGCCACCACCAGTAGCCCACAGATGATGCACAGGGTTGCCACTAGCTTCCCTAACACCGTCACTGGGCAGGTGTCGCCGTAGCCCACCGTCGTCATGCTAATAGTGGCCCACCACCAGCCCACTGGGATGGTTGTTATGTCTGACTCCTCTGACTCCTTCTCCACAAAGTAAATGAGCGCAGAAAAGATGGATATGCCCACATAGAGAAAGAGCATCAGGAGGCCCACCTCGTGGTAGCTATGCCTTAGCGTGGCACCCAGCGAGCGCAGCCCCGCTGAGTGGCGTGCCAGCTTGAGGATGCGGAAGATGCGCATCAGCCGCAGGATCTGCACCACCTTCCCCACGTTTTCCAGCTCCTCGTTCTCCTCGTCCACCATCTCAAAGGCCAACGTGGCGTAGAAAGGCACGATGGACACAAAGTCAATGATGTTGAGCGGGTTGCTCAGGAACTTCCGGGGGCACGGTGCCACGGAAAGCCGCACCAGAAACTCCACAGAGAAGCTGACAACGCACACAGCCTCGAAGATAGCCAGCACCGGGTCTTCAATCTCCTTGTCGTTGAGATCCACCTGGTGGAACTCGGGAATGCTGTGGATGCACATGGCCACGATGGAGGTCAGCACCATGGCCAGTGAGGCCACGGCGATTACCTTGGCCAAACGTGAGTATCCCGGGTTCTCCAGGCGCAGCCAGATGTTCTTGCGGACCTCCGAGCACCAGATGCCCTCAAACTTCTCCAAGTCCTTGTCTATAGTTGAGAGCTCCTCCATGGATGAGTCAATGCTCCCGAACTGCTGATGTTGCTCATCGCTTCTCCGGTCCCAGTCCTTGTCCTCTGCAAACTCCCTCTGTTCCTGAAACATGTTGCTGCAGCAGGAGTCCAGGTGGAGCTCCTTGATGCCCCAGTACTCAATCTCCTGGCTGAAGGAGAAGACACACAGCTCCTTCATCAGGTGGATCTTGCCTGTGTGGTAGAAGTTAAGGACATAGCGGAAGAAGTGTGGGTTGCGGTCAAAGTAGTACTCCTTGTCGGTGGGGCTGAAGTCATCGCAAAGCTCCAGGATGGCCTCCTCGGAGACGCAACCCAGCAGGCACCCCAGGCGGGTCCTGGGGAAGCGCTGCAGGATGCTGCGCTCCACGCGCTGCTTAAAGCCGCCCACGTTCAGGTTGAGGAAGCTTTCGTCTGGGCCACGCCTGTGAAGGATCTGGCCGTACAGCATGGTGGATCTGTGGCATGGGTGGAGCCTTACAAGAAGGGGGAGGCATTCACTGCTCAATGCTTGCTCAGGTCATTTCCAGGCTGAAAATCCATCATCTACACAAGGAAACAATATACCAACATCAGTGACTTGCACAAACCACAGCATTGGTTTACTATATATGAGAGATCAAGAAGAAAAAACGATTTGCACATGATTTGCAAACTCGGGGCCCGAGTTTATTCTTCCAGAATATATTTTGGTTGTAAAAAGCTTTGTGCTTTCAGCAAACAAATAGTATATCATTTATTTATCACAAATAAATGTATCTTATAAAACATACCTTATCATAGTGCTTAGGCCTACATTACAGTGCTTTATATGAACATGATACCTTGATATTGTTCCACAGTATTGGGTTCATTGAAACCCAAGTTGAGATATTATGTATCAAGACTTCAAACAATATGACTTTGACTACAATTATAGAGAGCCCAGATCCATGCTACAATCCATGTGCTTCACAAACCCATCCAATCAAACATTAAAAAACAACATTAATTTATTAATTATTGGTTTATTCATTTAGTCCTTTTTACCTAGATTACATTATTAAAAGTACTTCAGAACGTTCCTACATCAATGTAATAATGGATAATAAAATATATTCAGAAGACTTGTGCCAAAGAGCTGAAACTGAAGTTAATGCGACACAATAAAAAAACACAATAGAAACCACAGCACAGTTCACTATTTAAGAAAGTTAGACTCCCCACAAACAACAACAACCTCAACAACAAAATCACATACCTGTCTTTCGGGGATCCCCTGTATATTAAAGAACATTATTCCAGAGGCAAACTTATTTTTCTGAAAGGCTCGTCAACTCGCGCTCGTGTTCCTCCAATGTCCCATCACACTGATTCAGTCGGGATGCTACGGGCATTTTGAAGAGGAGTAAAGTGATCAATGGCCAAGAGAAGCATCAATGCGTCACTCAGTGGTCAATTTACCAGTAGCGTGCGCGCTCGCACTTCTCACTCCCAAAGCTGGGCACTTCGTGCGCACGGCGTCCCCAGAGCCAGACGCACGCGGATAATAAGCTGAGTAGACGGGAAAGTTGCTTCAAGGGAAATCGAAGTGAGATCTCACATTTCAAGGCTATTCAGTGTAAATTAAGCTTGAAACACGTAACGTGCAAGAAATGCTGAATTGACAACTCCAAAAGCAAGATGAACAAAGCGTTTTGCATGATGGCTCACCAGTCTCATCTAACATTGTTATTAGTTGACATTGACAAATCTTGAATGTTTGGACCTACTTATGTTAGACGACTACTTCACCAGAAAAGCATGACCAATTTCATAGTATAGGACAGTATAATGCTGTATAATATTAAAATGGCATGATATACAGAGGTGTAAAGTACTTAAGTAAAAATACTTTATAGTACTACTTTAGTTCTTTTTTAGGTATATGTACTTTACTTTACTATTTGTGATGGACCTGCTCAAATCGGTCTTATGTAGCAAAATTTGAAATTGTGTTTTTTTTTTACATTGGATAAAAGTAGTGACTCAGAGCTACAAAATGGTATATCATACACTGCATTTGAGGAGCAATGAGAAAGTAATTCTGCTTTGAAAGTTGATAAACATGTCAACTCACTTTTGAGAAAGTGGCCTTTGAATTTTTTGGTACCTACTGGAGAGCTCTCCTTTGTCTACACCCATTCAACATTGTTCACACCCTCTTAACCCAGTCCCACCCATCTCTTTAAGGATTCACATGTGAAGTCATGTGCTAAACAGTGAGTAATGTTAAGACTAAAAGTGGTAAAAGTAGTGGCCTACAATAAGGAAAACTTCCAGGTGAACAGAAATATTTTATAAATATTAGATGACGCTTACCCAGACACACTTGTCTAAATTGATGGGTCATGTGAAATAAATGCTATAACCCCCAGCCACATCTTGCCAAGTGGATGGGTCTCTACACACAGTGTAAACAGTACAGCCAAATGGTTACTTGCATAGTAGCAATATCATAAATAGATACTGTAAATTATTTTATTTATATTGACACTATGTACAAGAACAATATCAATAACAATATCAGTGATAGATGAGGTAGTTATATACATACAATCAGGGGTAAAATGGCTGAGCAGCAGGATAAAATAAATAAATAGTAGCAGCAACGTATGGCGTGTGTGTTTGAATAGAGGCACTGCAGATAGTGCTGATGACTGGTTTCGTCCAAACCACGCATGAACAAGGGAATCTATATTCGGAGAGCCTGTTTCTGTCCTGCCCTTGACTTTGGTGCAGGGCATGTGATGTCCATAGCCTCTTCGTTGCGAAACTCCCTGATCTTCTCAAAACATAAGTTTGTCTAGCTGTGTCCAGTCCAGGTGGTGCTTGTACAGGCAGACCATCTTTGGGAGGAAGGGTGTCAGCGTTGCACAGCAGCTGAAACCAGGTCCCGACTGACAACAATACCAGGCTCCAGAGCATCAAAGCTGTAAAACAGGAAATAACACAAAATAATTATAACCTTGCACAACATCAATTCACCTCCCAAGTTTAGATAAGAAGAATAACCTCATACAATGCAATGAAAATGATATTCACCTGAAGTGCTGGTACTGCTTGAACTGTGGTAGCGGCCTGAAGTAGGTGTTATTGCCAGCCATAGCTTTCCAACAGCAATGTACCATCCTCTAGTCCAACCAGATGTGGGATGTTGACCCCTGTCACGGTGCTGTCCTTCACAACACCAGCAATTCCAGATGAAGTGTTCACTCTGGTCTTTCTGAACCGCTGCTTGTTGAGGCCGAAGCACCAGTCGGGGGCAAACTTGGTATGGCCTGTGATCAGGAAGTGAAGGTCCAGACTGTGGTGGAGCTTGTGCATGGTCCGCCAGGCTCAATACCAGAGCACAACCTTGTTCTTGTTTTGGCCACTACAGTTATCACAATTCAGGTCCACACGTGTTTCCCCAACTCCATAGTTGGTGAAGAAATGGTTCATGTAGTTGATGACTGTGCTGCTGCCTTCATGACTTGCCTTCATCAATCAAATAGTTGACTTGTTGTGGTATTCCTTCACAGCAGACACAAAACAAGCCACATTTGTGAGTTAAAAAGTAGATGGGACCTGGCTGCATAGGGTCAGAAGGATAGTGCACCTGTAAACAACAAAAGAACATTAAGATAAGTTAATGAAAAGAAAATGTAATGTAAAACGTGATATTTTTTTATGCATAATTTTCAGGTAAGTTTCACTTACCTACAAATGTGCAGAGCAGCAGCACTGCATACAGAAACATAATCTTGGAAACTGGAAGTTAAAATGATAACACACGGAAAACCTCTGGAAAATACAGAAATAATGTGAGATCAATAAAAGTAGTGCCAATCATGTTGGAGGTCAATTAAATAATCAAAACGTGTTGTTTACGCTTTACATACAAAGTGTTGTCATCGATTCCTTGTAGAGATGCCACACTGCTGCTTTTGTCACATAGAATGGCAGCAGCTTTCCACCAAAGTGTTTGTGTCCTGGGTGGGGTCCTGGTAATACTATTGCTTTATCCTCTGCATAGTCGTTGAGGAAGTTTACCACTCGGTGCAAGTCCTCATGCTTCAGGTGTAACCAGTGCTTGCTTGGGCCAGCTCTCTTTTTGATGGGAGGCATCAGACCATTCTCCTCATATGACTGATGGAGGAGAGTCAGGCGTGTTCTACTGATGCTGAAAGACAAATTCCAGATACAAATATTTTGGCATTATTTTACAATAGATAGCCGTAATCATCGTCAGACACACCTGGCTAACTTGATGGGTCATGTAATCATCTGGCGATGATTGGAGTCTTTTGGAGCAAAGAGCTGGTTGAGAGAATGCCAAGAGTGTGCAAAGCTGTCATCGAGGCAAAGGGTGGCTACTTTTAAGAATCTAAAATATTAAATATATTTGGATTTGTTTAACAGTTTTTTGATTACTATATGATTCCATATGTCTTGTTCCATAGTTTGATGTCTTCACTATTATTCTACAATGTAGAAAATACCAAAAATGTATGAAAAACTTAAACTTTTGACTGGTACTGTATATACATACATGAAAATGTAAAGCTGATAAAGTAGCACAGTGGAACAGGACTATGTGTCGTCAGCGATTCAGCCACCTATTCAGGATCCACACTGACTGTGGGTAGAACCTGTCTCATGGGCCTTCAAGCGGCAGTCTGATTGGTACAGCCATTTTTTTACTTCTAAATGAATGATCACCATTGTTTCTTCCAGAATGTAACTTATAAATGCCTCATGAGCTTAGTTCAACTGTCAACATGCAACATTTCAACATTTTACATTGTTTCTGATCAGTACTGTGTACGGTTAAAATGATCCTTTTTATCTCATGGATGGTCAGCCCTTGCATCCATAGTTCTGTTGTATATGAATTTGAGAGTGGTTACATTTTTCTAACCTGATCCCTCTGCTGTGTTTACCAAAACAAGTGGCGGGAAGGGTGATTGTTGTTTTCTGAAACGCAGACTGCCCCTTTAATACTATCATCCGCTGGTCCATGACCGGGATGACTGTGGTCCTTGATAAGAGAGAGGGCTGGAGTGGACGGGAGGAGCAGTTAGTGTAAATGTCCTTGAGAAGCCAGCTACCACAAATAATCCTCTATCTCCATCTACAGGTTTAACAAGGGACATGCAATGGTATCTAACATAGCCTTATACAGTTAATAAGACTGGTATCCACAAGCAAAGGGTTGTTTCTACTAATGCATTATTACTGTAGACTTTTCCCATCCTCTCAACTGTAATAATAACACCCAATAATAATAATAATATAAAACTACAGCTATACCACACAATAACAACAATGTTTATAGGGAGAGAGTGCGTCCTTTATCTCAGCATGCAACTGTTTAATCACTAAGACTGAGCAAGAGGTGAATGGCTTCTCAATCGAAGTCCATTGAAATCTCAGTAGGTCAACTTAACATATTTGTTTAAATGTATGTTTATAAAAGTACTATTCTCTGCTTCAAAATGTTATGTTTAAATGACTTGATTATTGCATATCTTTTTGTGCCTCATGGGGCAGTACTGTTTGATTGTAGCTTTTTGTGTGGTCTCTGTTCTGTGGAATTTAATAATCTTGTTCATATTGTTACCCGTGTAAGAAATACATCAAATTTGCCCACTCGATCACGTATTACAGTCAATCAGATTTTATGCATTTCATGTTTTCCTCATTCACAATTTGGAGCCTTTTTAAGTTTGTAAAAATACCATCCCTGCAATTTAGCTATGGATCAACCAGGTGGAGAAAGAAAAAGCTTATCTCTCACCATAAATACTCAAGTGACTGAGATCTGCTTTTTTGGGACCTTGAAGAAAATGGACTCAACAATACAATTATTTGACATCTACTTTAGTGAATCCACACTTCAAATATAGGTGTTCTTTATAGTAAGCCAATAGCTGGTTTGTCATTTATTGTTCTGTGTGATACCAATTAAGGACCATAGGTGGCAGAAAAAACTGTACACAAGCCAAGGATCCCACTCCTGTTGCCAGCCTGACCTTGATCATCCTGATTTTGAACTTGGCTGTATTCATAAGACAGACTGAAACAGGGAGGGACTACTTGGACTTGTCCTATATGAAACAATTATTTTTCTGTTGCATGCTAGTTGCAGATATTCATTAACATGGCTCAAATAGAGTTTAAGATATTTTTGCAAACTAGGACCAAGCTCATTCAGGGAGATTATGAAATTCCTTTTTACTGCTCAACCGGAAGTTAGTAAGGCGGATTCCGGAGTCTCCTGGCAAGACTCCAGGCAAGCCCAGTATATTTCATTTCATATACATTTTCCTCAATATAAAAAACTATATTCCATGTAATTATGTAAAGACACTATACAAAAATGGGTCACTTTTCAATCTTTTGTTCCGTAAAAATTATGAGTTATAGTTTAATGAAGCCAGTTACAAATTGTGACACGTGACACATCACACAAATATGCTAGTCGTAATATATTTAATATTAAGATAAAATTCTGCTTAATAAGAGCTAAGAACATATATAATATGTAAACTGTAAACTGTCAACAAACAAAGTAGCAACCATTTGCACAATTTTTTTTTACTTGAAACCTTAGTGATACTGTGCTTTCAGAGAGTATTCACACCCGTTGACTTTTTCAAAATTTTGTTGTGTTACAGCTTGAATTTAACATTGATTACATTTAGATGTTTTGTCACTGGCCTAAACAAAATACTCCATATTGTCAAAATGGAAATATGTTTTTCTAAAGTTTTACAAATTAATAAAAAATGAAAAGCTGAAATGTCTTGAGTCATTAGGTATTCAATTCCTTTGTTATGGCAAGCCTAAATAAGTTCAGGAATAAAAATGTGCACTCTGTGTGTGATAACATGATTTTTGTATTGACTACCTCATCTCTGTACCCCAAATAGTTATCTGTACGGTCCTTCAGTCAAGCAGTGAATTTCAAACACAGATTCAACCACAAAGACCAGGGAGGTTTTCCAATGGCTCGCAAAGAAGGGCATCTATTGGGAGATGGCAACAAACAAAAAAACGCAGACATTGAATATCCCTTTGAGCATGCTGAAGTTATTTATTACACTTTGGATGGTGTATCAATACACTCAGTCACTACAAAGATATAGGCGTCCTTCCTAATTCAGTTGTGTCACGCCTGCTCCCGCTCTCCCCCCTGGCACTCGAGGGCGGCAGGCTGCCCTGCATTACGCACTGCTGCCACCATCATTTACGCACACCTGCCTTCCCTCGTCACGCATTTCAGTGATATTGGACTCACCTGGACTCACTCAATCCCCTATATTTGTCAGTTCCCCAGCTCTGTCTGACTCCCCGTACCTGCTTCTCCTGTCCGGCGTCGGTCTTTACAAGTTGCCAGAGAGGAAGGAAACTGCTCAGGGATTTGGTGGTGTCTTTAAAACAGTTATAGAGTTTAATGCCTGTGATATGATAAAACTGAAGATGGATCACCACATTGTTGTTACTCCACAATACTAATTGACAGAAAATATTCCAAAACATGCATCCTGTTTGCAACAAGGCACTAAAGAAATACTGCAAAACATGTGGCAAAGCAATTAACTATTTGTCCTGAATATAAAGTGTTATGTTTGTGGCAAATCCAATACAACACATTAATGAGTACCACTCTTCATGTTTTCAAGCATCATGTTATGGGTATGCTTGTAATCGTTGATAAATTCACCTTTCAGCACAATAATGTGAGTTTTTGGTGCATGTGATGTCAGAATGCCCTCACTGTTCCAAAATGTGATTGTTACGCAACAGGACAGTTCATCCACGCTGACCTCAAACTAAGGCTTGTCAATTTTAAATGATTTTCCAACAAGTTTTATTTTCTATCAACAGTTTGAATTGAGGTGTGTTCTGCCTCCTCATTAATTCACATAAAAGTAGGCCATTTCACTTTTGCGGACAATTAATTTTTTGGGCATTACTGAGCCAGACAAACTTCCCAAGCACCTCCCAATTGTTTCCGCAGATCAAGTATGCAGACATTTGCTCATGTCCAGTCAGAACAGGACATGCACAAACTTTTTCACATTTTCCGGCCAGGTTCGCCTTCATTGTTGTTTTCATTACTACATGATATCAACTTTGGACATGTGTGCATTTCTATCAAAGTAAGTGCCTTATTACGTTATAATAGCTTCTGTATGTCATGTTATGTCGTTTCTACGTATGGAGCATAATATATTTATGCGCATTCCTTAACTGAGGACACGCTAGGTAAAGTCACTAATTTTATAACCTTTATGGTGATATACTCAATCATGCTTATGTAGCTAGCTACATTCTTCTCTTAGCTCTGTAAAACAATGCTAATTGCGTCAGAGAAGTATTAATTTGTTTTGTCTTTTGAAGCTACTCTGGCCTTCTGACCATGGTTTGTTTTCATTTGGCCTGTTTAGCATAGCTCTGTTCTGCCCTGCCCCTTTGTGGAGACAACAGTTACTGTTTCTTACTGTCATGTAACTCATTTGTGATTTTGTCAATGCAATTTATAATTTGTATGGAAGTGTTACTATGTTACTTCTTTGTAATATTGTTTTATTGCTACGTATATCCTGATATTGTATTCTAATTACTAATAATTCCTCTTTATTCTGTACTTTCAGAAACCACACACACACACAAACAGCATTTGTCAATATCATAACTGGAACTGGACATCTTTCGAGCTGAAGATTGAGGCCAGCTTTTGTATTCTAGCGTACACTCCTTAACAGTTTTACTGGATGAAAACGCAGCAAGAAAACACAGGCCTATATGTAATAGTTGTCTATTTTATTGAAGTATTGGTGGTTGAACAACAAAAACGTGTTTTACTAGAGGAAAAAAACTGCAAGAAAATACTGACAATTTATGAATATGCATAACCCTTATCTCATATTCCTGCAGTGATTGAACAACAACTGCATTTCCACCACCCACCTCTAAAGGCATATTATCAAGTCAGTCAGTCAGTAATTGCTGCAGATGTGCTCAATAGTGCTTGAACGTATGGTACTCCCCAAAGCATGGTGAAACACAGAGGTGTGTCACAAGCTAAACACGTACTTTGTCAACCTCCTCTGCTTCCTTCTCCTGGTGCCAGACAGGCAGACTTTGCAGTACCTCTGTGTGCGCTTACCTTGTGCAGCAGTTTGAGGGACTTCGCAGGGAAAATGCCGTGCAGTGAGGAGTGGGGGATCGTCTGCAGCAGGACGGCCCCCAGTGGATTGGCGCCGAGCGGTGTGGTGCTCCTCCAGCAGCTCTCTCATTAGGTTCTCTGTACTTTTGGTAGGTAATTACTTTACCTATGGGGGAGTGGGAGTGGGGAGGATGACGGAAGGGAGAGGATGAGGCAGTGGGTGAGATATTGTCACTATAATTGTATAATGAAACTGTATGTGTTTTGTATGTGAACTGTACATCCAATTACAAAAAATACCTTGTTCAGTAATCATCTCATCTGTTAGTTGGCGGTGAACTATGTGGCCATTAAGGGCAGCAGTATCAATCAGATGGAAAAATATCTTCTTATGACACTTGATAGTTTTCCGAGCCCATTCCACAAAGTTGTTTATCATGTCCGCCTTATCCACTGCCCCCATTTTGACATTATAGTCAAGCACACAGTCTGGTTTGAACTTTCTCTCTCCCGTCAGGTGGTCCACCTTCCCTGTGGCCGACATGGTTGCTGTATGGATAGTGGAGAGGACATGGACATCTCGTTTGTCATGTCACTTCACTGCCATCTATTGACCGTCCTCCTTGATCTAAACCTCCCCTCTCTGCATCTTCCTGCATCCGAATGTTGGCATCCCCTTCCTGTTCGGCTTTTGGAGAGCAGATGTTGGAAGAGTGTGGGACTGCTTTCCAATTGTCCACATGCAAATTGTGTCCCTTGCCGAGATAAGGAGCCAGCATGGTCATCACCGTGGACCCGGACACCCCAAGCCACTCATAATGTTGGATGTCAGTGGTAGACCCTGTATAGACTATAATGTCCTGGACAAATCCTGTCTTCACGTCGCACATAACAAAGAACTTGACCCCAAACCTGTGCCTTTTATAGGGAATATATTGACGGAACGCCAGCCTACCTTCCATGTCATCAGGGACTCATAAATGCATAGCTCCTTGAATGGCACAAAGCCCTGACCAAATGCTGATGTCAGGCTGGTAAGTACATTTCTTATTTTGTGTAACGGGTCATTTAGTTTGGCAGTAGCATTGTTGACGAAATGCAGGCATCGCAGCAGAACTAAGAAGCGGTCTTGGGAAAAGAGGGTGGCAAAGAAAGGAGTTGCAAACATAGGACCTGTGCTCCAGTATTCTCTTAGGGAGTTCTTTACTATTCCCATGACAAGGATTGTCACCAGGAAGGTATACATTTCACTAATTGTGGTTGTCACCCATTTAGCGAGTTTCCCCCTCACTCCTGTCTCTTTCTTTTCCTGTAGCTCCAAGGCATACCGATTGGTCTCCTCTACTATGTCTCCCACCAGCCCCTCTGTCAGAAACAGCTTGAAGCACTCTGCTTTAGAGGGAAATGGCAAGGGGATTTGCACTCCAGACTGGGACTCAAAGCAAACAGCAGGGCCAGGAGGGGTGAAATGTCTGGCGGCCTTCCAGCTGCCACAGACCTGCTGTACTTCATCCACTGTCGGTCTGCATCCATCACCACCAGCATCTTCAAAGGGACCTGGAACTTCGTCAGTGGACAAGGGGTCCTCAGATTCAGGGGTCTCAATGCTTAAAGGTTGGGGGGCAGCTCCTCATGGTCACTGTCAGAATCTGATTCCTGACTTTCATACTCAGACTCGTTGTCAGAATTTATAAAAATCTCCAGATTATCCGCATTTGTGAGTTGTCTCCTTTTGAAAGACATTGCTAATTCCTACTGCTTAGCTCACTAGCTACATACATAAACAACAACACTGAATTGCTCAGAGTGGGTGTGAGAGGTTACGTGATTGACTGCCGGCACGTGCCACAATAAATCACTATCAGAAAATATTTTGTGTTGTAATTATTTATCTTATTTATCTTTGGTCTGTCGGACCAAAGATGTTATAACAAAATGGGGTGAGGGAGGGTTCAATAATTTTTATAGTAAAGTTCCAGAAATGAATGATGGGATGTGAACGATGGTACACGACACACCCCCTTCAACATGTATACTATAAACAGACCAAACTCATCTTGTCTCCTCTTATTATCTTTGGTTGATGCGAAAAAACAAAATATTGTGGCACGCACAAACTACCCATTACTTTAGATTTATATAAAGTGTTTTACTCAATTATTTTGATGAATGGTGAGCTCACCCGTAATGTGATTATTATGAAGAGTAATTGCTATTAGCTAATTCATATTGTAGTTTCTGTCAGCCGAGAGTTATAAAAATATGACTGCTTGTGTTATGTCAATCTTTCCTCAGTTAGTGCTACGACAAATGTAGCCTACATTTTTCCGGGTTGGATGATTGTGTTATGCTGTAGCTACTTCTGTGAATGTCGGAACATTGCATACAAAAATAAACTGGTCACATTCTGGACTTAACTTTGTATGGACTGTGTTTGTGCAAAATGTTTCCGTGAAAAAAGTGTGGCCAGTTCAAATGCTGACTGTTCGCGTCAATCGAAACTGGACCTTCTAAAAAAGCGTTCTAATCACGCCCGTTTTTTAATATGTGTGAAAAGGTTAAAACACAAGGCCAAATCTACACTGGATTTCTTTACCAAGAAGACAGTGAATAATCCTGAGGGGCATAGTTACAGTTTTGACTGAAATCTACTTGAAAATATATGGCAATACCTGAACATGGCTGTCTAGCAATGATCAACAACAAATTTGACAGAGCTTCTACAAAGTATCAAATCAAATCAAAATCAAATCAAATTTTATTTGTCACATACACATGGTTAGCAGATGTTAATGCGAGTGTAGCGAAATGCTTGTGCTTCTAGTTCCGACCATGCAGTAGTATCTAACAAGTAATCTAACAAATTCACAACTACCTTATACACACAAGAGTAAAGGAATGAATACGAGTATTGACTTAGTGCTGTGAATACTGATGTAAGTTAGACATTTCTGTATTTCATTTTCAATAAATTTCCAAAAAATCCTAAAAACGGGTTGATACAAGAGAGGATGGATGGGGCAGAGCGAC